>MJUU01052210.1:0-12833 GCA_002080025.1 Modiolus philippinarum
TTATTACAGTAATTTTTCAGGCCGTCTCTGACTGCGGGCAACAAAGTAATGAGAAGCTGTGAAAGAGGTTTAGTGGTGCATCTTGAAGACCCTGCAATGAATCTCTGTTTGTATGGATTCTTATGAAGTTTAGGTACCCAGTAGATGTAAGGGAGTTGATTGTTTTCATCATTAGCTTTTATGCCAAATGATGATAACACTGAAGTGTGATTTTGTACAATCTCATCCCTCGATATTGTACTAGGGGTATAAGTAGGGTTTCCAGATGAACTGTCGATGCCCATCTCCTTCACAAGACAGTCGAGATAGTGTTTCTTACACACAAACAGTATGTTGTTAGAAGCTTTGTCTGCAGGGACAATGACGTAATTTTCATGGAGGTTGGACAGAGTTCTTTCTACAAGGGGATCTTCAAATATACTGGGATTTCTGGATTTCATAGCTGTTTTTAGGCGCCGGATGCGATTTACAATTAATGACTTTATGGACCTGATCCAGTCGGACAATGTCTCAACGTCCTCTTTCTCTTTCTTTGCCCACTTCCTAGCATAGTCTTCAACTGCATCCATCAAAATCTTAAACTTGTACTTCCAGTTGATGTGCTGGGGCTCACGAAATTTGGGACCTTTTGAGAAGATATCTCGTAGTTTGAGGTTGTCTACGATATCTAGGTCACCAGTTATAACGTGTCCAGCCGGACTATAATTGAATGGGGAAGAGGAGCAAGCACAATCAGATTAAAAATAATCAGATTAAAAATAATCTTATGACAGTCCAAACTAAAATCAATTTTAACCTTTAGGTCTACCAAAACATTAAAACGAAAACATGCGTTCAGAGGGTCACCGATACGACGGCAACGAGGTCAACTTATGACATCTGGTAAGTTATTTGCACATACTAAATCTATCATTCATGTGAATTCTGTGGAATTGTTTTCAATGTTAATACATGAAATAAGGTAATTTTGCAAGTCAATTTTTATAGTTCACTCTCAGCTGTTTTATAAAATCAATCTAGGGTGACTTTGAAGTTCATTTTATTTTTGCTTTATTTCTGACTTTTATTGTACACATATTTACCAATGTATATAATACTTTTACTATGGCATAAGCAATGAAAGGATATGGAATAAATGCACATTAGACAAAGTCACCACAAATAAATGGTTAAACAAAGCAGTGAAATAACGCTTTCATCGTTTTTCCCAATCTTGAAGTCACCATGAGACCTTCAACAATGTGCCCTTCTTATATCTCATAGTGCGTTCAAAACAACACCAGCAGTGTCCAGAGGGGTACTCATTGCTAGATGCTGATATGAATAGATATGAAAATGTAAAGCAAAAGAAAAATATGTCCGAACAACAACAATATTGATGGAATATGTTTTTGCAGACGCATTGACTATCCATTTATTAAGCATCTTAAAAGGATTAACAGTTAATTAGGATATGTAGATAGCTATATCTGTAGAAGTACAAATTTTATGCTACTAGATCGTGTGCACAATATGCGCAATAAGAAATAGAAAGAGTCTGAACAAGTGATCGAATCCTTTAATCAAAGTATTTTCATTATTGGTCCACTATTATAAATTATAAATGATGAATCTAAATGACTGTAAAAAGATTAATAAATTGTCAGTTTGTATAGGTCAAGCTAAAATACCATGTTGACATGCGAAACTGGTGGTATATTCAAACATTTATTTCGTTCATTTGTTCTCTCAAATTGATAAGAAAACAGTTCCTGTATAAGAGTTTCCATCTGGTTTGCTGTCATCTCTCGCTTCAATAATACTAATGGTGCATTTCATGATACCCCATCACGTTTCACAAAATTACTAAGTTAAAAGGGGCATAACTCCAGAACTATGTGTACTACTGAACCCCAAGTTATACTTGGCCTGTGTTTTTTTGTTTTTTTTTTTGTTTTGTTTTTTTTTTGTTTTGTTTTTTTTGTTACCAATTTACAAACCAAGTTTGAAGACAGTATGTTATTTTATTTTCAGGTAATGAGTACGAAACCCTATAATTTAAAAAAAAATCAATGTTTCAAGGGGCATAACTCCAGAACCCCTTGGATCTCTCAACCCAAAATTGAAGTTGACCTGAGTTTTGTGGTTAACAACTGACATGCTAAGTTTGAAGACCTTGTGTTATTTCGCTCACAAGTTATCAGTCGGAAACACTCAAATTAGCAAAATTTCAAAGTTTCAAGAAGGATAACTCCAAAACCCCTTGGACCTCTGAAACCAAAATCAAACTTGAACTTGAAATCTTGAACTTACTATGAGGTATGAGCAAAGCTTATTGATGGGGGCCTTATGGTGACTTCAAGATGAAGAACAACAATAAAAGCGTTGTTCTTTTGCTTGTTTTTACCATGTATTTGTATCGACTTTGTCTCATATGCATTTACTCCATATCCTTTCATTCACCATTGACCTAAGTTTTGTGTATTCCAAGTCTGAAGACCTTGTGTTATTTCATTCACAAGTTATCAGTCGGAAACTTTCGAGGGACGGACGGACGGACAGAACACGGACAGATAGACAGACAGTCATATAGACGGACGGACAAACACACGACTGAGGGTATCACATAATACTTCGCCACTTGATGTGGCGGGGTTTAAAAAGGAAACAGAATATATGCAGAATATTCATGCATGCGCTTCGATCAAAAAATATATCGTGTAGTTAAATGATATGTTTGTACCTAAGTAAATAATTAATATTTTAGTGTTCACTGCTACTATACCTGCTGAATAAAACAATTTTGCTGCTGAAAAGGGTTTGATTAAAAAAGCAATAAAATAGTTGATCCACTGCTTAGTTTTAACAGTTATTTGTGGACTTTGCTTCTTGTGCATTTTCCCCATATCTTCCCATGGTATACCTTTTTTTCTTCAGATACAGTTCCTGGATCAGTCAACATTCCATTTTGACTGAACGTTAACTGGTCAGTGATCGCTGAATGATCGCTGAATCATGACTTTTGACGGCTTACGAATAGTAAAATTGACGATATCAGCGTTTCGCGCCTCTAGTGGAATATCAGGTTTGATAACTCCATCAGGCGTGTAAGAGGGTGATTCTACCATTATGAATTATTATAAATCTGCTTATTTTAATATTAATTTGCAAGCTCCCGGTTTAATTGTTCAACCATTTTTTTTATCTTGATGGTTACTAATTTGTATACCATCTACACGATACCGTGTTAACCTGGATTAAATTTACCTATATTTGAGACGTCTGCCAGTTGTTTACCTGTAATGTGATTAGACCCTTAAATTCAATTACTAAGTTTATTGTAAGCCTCAAATCGGAATATTGTTTAGGTGGGATATGTTTTGTATAATTTATTATATATTTGTCGTGTTCTGTGACATGAATAGCACCTGTTGATACTCTGATTACCTTAATTAAATTCACCTGGACAAACATCGTATGATGGCAAAATACAGTGTTGCTGCATTAAAGAGTAAAAAAAAATACTTTATATGTTTATATCATAGATGCATTGTACCCTTTAGTTTCACACATGTGTTAACCGCAAAATGAACAAATGGCATACTAAGCAATACACATAATATTTACAAAGGCACAGGTGGTAGGGCCAAACACGTTTCTTTATTTCACTACTTTTTATTCAGAAGTCATATTTGATAAATTTATATATATATGTATCAAAATAGAAATAAAAACAAAAAAAAAAACAAAAACAAAAACAAAAACAAAACAAAACAAAGCAAAAAATAAAAACAACAAAAAACAAAAACAAAAAAGCTCATAAAAACAAAACAACAAATAAATAAAAATTCAGTAAACAAAGTAAACAAAAAAAAACAGACAAAAAAGAAAACAAATTAAAAAATAAAAATAAGCAAAGACAACGCAAAAAATAATAATTTTTACATTAATATATTCAGAAATCACACATTGCAAAACAGCTTATAATAATCTCTGTTATCAAAACATAAGTCAGACTGACAGACAATCAAAGAAATTTATTTCCTTGTTTGCTTAAAACATTTTCTCAACATTCTTTAGTAATCCTTTGATGTAAAAAAAGGTTTTAGCTTTGTCATGCAAGAGATTAAAACAACAATTTATCCTCTCTTGTTAAAAAAATTGATTTCTTCATGTTTTTTTATTATTTTTTTTTCATTTTCTTTTTTCATCTGTTTTCTTATTTAAAATAAGATGTTTGTTACTGCTCAATATGTTTAATTCTTTTTTTTTATTCTTAAATGTTAATGTTAATTACAAATCAATTAATATTTGTAGATGTTAGCGGCAATAGGTTAAATTAGGCATTAAGCTTAAATCCTAGGCATTAAGTTAATGCCTAGTCATTAGACCTTAAGCCTAATATTAGTTTGGCATTAGGCTTAACACCTAGGATTTAGGTCTAATGCCTAATTTTTGTTCGTATAAACTATTTTTATTGCCTGACCAAATAGAATGATATTTTAAGCTTACACTGAGCATAAAAGACGTGTTTATGTCGGATAGACCTTTTTAATTTGGTTAATTGCTAGCTAATATACTTTCCTTCGATTTACATGAAAAAAATTGGGGTCGTCAAATTGATTTTTGAATAAATGGCAATAAATGATTTTTTTTCCTAGTCAAAAAATGATTTCTTTACAAATTATATCCCCTTATAGAACGAAAAGGTTTGATATTCTGCATCGTTACCCAATAAAGTGGCATATTTGATCAAATTTTACTATAATAAGACATAGAAAATCATTACGCTTACATTCCCATAGTGAATTTCATTTTCTGTAAGATGTGCTTTAGAATGATGCGCTTTAGAATGATGCGCAATTTTAAACCCCCATACTACCTTAATTATTTTATATTTTGTACGGTGCATTTTACTCACCAGTATAAAAAGTATTTTATTTAGAAAAGATATATAACAAACAACAGTGAAATACAAAATGATGGGATTGGAAAATATTACTAGGTTTCCTTAAATGTTGTATTTACATTTATTTCTTTATGTTATAGGGATTCGCTTTAATAGATTACTTGTTTTGGTCGTCAAAAGTTCAGAGAATGAGGCCAGGCAATAAGAATCAATTCATGAACAAAAATCAGGCATTAGGCCTAAATTCTAGGCATTAAGCCTAATACCAAACTCATTTTAGGCTTTAGGTCTAATGTCTAGGCATTTACTTAATGCCTAGGAATTAAGCTTAATGCTTAATTTCGCCTATTTTTCAATTATTGTTTTTGTTCAATCTTAATGTTTATTTAAAATGTATAATATTTTTAGAAATATCTAAATTATACACCTGTTCTCAGAGCTAATACTTGAAAGAAATCACCTGGAGCAAAGTACTGTAAAGTTCTAATTCAAGATTCAAGATTCAAGATTTATTTATACACTTAGACTCAATTTACAATGTGTAACATGAGGACAAAGTATACATATTTGATTATAAACTAAACATAACAGAATAAACATGTCATGATTCATTAAGCACAATAAACATATAAATAGCATAATAGTATAATTGAAACCTATTAGAAAATATAAAAACAAACATTTAGTGTCACGGGAGGAGGAGGGCGATTCTATGAATAAATATTGAAAACCTTTTATAAACCTCTGTGTTACAGTATGATAACTGTCCTATCATTTTATTATAATTAGGATTTTTCACATAATATGAACCTAAATATTTATTTCAAAGATTAACAAGATTAACATCATTACAAACAAAAAAAGATGAGATTCATCACCAATATGTTCATTACAACAATTACAAACACGATTTTCTCTTGGAATATTTTACCATCTACACTGTACCTATTTCAGTAGGGATACGAAAATTGCATGTCCTTAGTTTGTGATCCAAACTCGGGATGATTCCGGCAATCTAATTAAATAATTTTCCAACTGAAATTCTTGTTTGAAAAATGAATAAAACTGCCCACAAGACTAATAAATAATATCACTAAACCACTTCTGTATAAACTGTTCACGTTATAGTTGACCAAGTAATGACTTGTCAAAAGATTCAAACTGACTAAGAAAAATATATCCAATACCTGTATACTGATTTCTTTCAATCTTACCATCTGAAGCTAAACATTCTTTTATTTTGTTAAGACAAATAATTGTCTATTTTATAAGAGTATATTAATGAACACCCGATATTTAATAAGCTCTTGAAATATTTGAATCATTGTCAATGAGACTTTCATTTATCGCTTCGTCTCGCCTCGAGTATTACTGATG
Organism: Modiolus philippinarum; assembly: GCA_002080025.1. Lineage (NCBI taxonomy): Eukaryota > Metazoa > Mollusca > Bivalvia > Mytilida > Modiolidae > Modiolus > Modiolus philippinarum. Next base: position 6,266 of record MJUU01052210.1, read on the forward strand.
AAAATATACACTTTTTTATTGTAGATCATAATATATTTACATTTAAGTAGAAAGCAGTTTTTGCTTTTTACAATTAAAAAGAACCTTTAATTTTGATTTCACAATTCACTGAGCTTAGTTTTCATATTAATTCTATATTTTTGTAATATTAGGGAATTCTTCTACTTGTTGATTTTAATGATCATTGACCTAAATATTAATCAAGGATCTCCATCATTAATAAGAACAACAAATGTGTTGCTGAAATATTTCTAAACTTTGCATTGTCCTAAATTAACTTATTAAATCAAAAAGTTCAAACTACAGTGCTTGTACAGTAAAACATAACCAATCACACCATTATATCATACACCATGCACCATTACACCATACACCATGAACCATTACACCATATACCATACACCATCACACCATACACCATTGCACCATATACCTTACACCATACACCATGCACCATACACCATATACCATGTACCATACACCATACACCATGCACCATACACTTTACATCTTACAATGTACACTATACACTATGTCCAGTACAATGTATTTGCATTTTGGTTTTTATTTTATAGTGGCCGGAACATACAACAAATGAATTTTATCTTTTTGTAGGACAAAATGAAGATTTTCAATAAAAATTTGTCTGGAGCTGCGAGATCTCATTTTTCAGTGTCAACTCTAGAATACTTTCCACAAAGCTTGTTATTTACAATCGTGTAAATAAAATAAAGGGTGATACAGATTTTCGTTTGCCGTATTTTATTTCGCGTGTTGCTTTTTCTCGCTTTTGAAATGTCATCTTTGCCCTCATCTTATTTATTAAGTATTTCCTTTATATCTTTCTATTATCGAGCGTACATTAACATATCATTATGAAGGCGGCAAAGGCTTAGGGTTATCATCTTACAGTGTCCATAACCTTTTTTTCGTACACCAAAAACGATCTTACTTCACGTGAAATGTACATTGAACACGAGAATTTCGATATTTCTTCTATCAAAAATCAAACAGAAGCTATTTCTATTTTTTATACACCGCAAAATGACTCATTTCTTTAAAACCCTCATTAATCATATAAATAGAGAATTGGAGTACTAGGTGGCATTTGCACCATTTTGCATACTATCTATGTCCCTGTTGTAGCATATTTTCAGTAAATTTATACAAAATTTGAGTACTAAATGGTATTTACATGATATTGTATAATATCGATATCCCTATTGTTGCATATTTTCAGTAAATTTGTACCAAAGTTGAGTACTAGATGGCATGTAGATCATATCGCATACTATCCGCATCCCTATTGTTGCATATTTTCAGTATATTTTACCAAATTTGAGTATCAGATGGAATTTACATCATATCGCATAATATCGATATCCCTATTGTTGCATATTTTCAGTAAATTTGTACCAAATTTGAGTACTAATTGCCATTCACACCATATCGCATACTATCTTTATCCCTATTGTTGCATGTTTTCAGTTATTTGTACCAAATTTGAGTACTAGATTGAATTTATATCATATCGCATACTATTGATATCCCTATTGCTGTATATTTTCAGTAAATTTGTGCCAAATGTGACTATTAGGTGGCATTTACACCATATCGTATTTTGTCGATATCCCTATTGTTGCATATTTTCAGCAAAATTGTACCAAATCTGAGCATTAGATGGCATTTACACAATACTGAATGCTATCGATATCCCTATTGTTGCATATTTTCACTATATTTGTACCAAATTTGAGTACTTGATGGCACTTACATCATATTGCATACTATCAATATCTCTATTGTTGCATGTTTTCAGTAAATTTGTACCAAATTTGAGTATTAGATGGCAATTACACCATATCGCATACTATCTATATCCCTATTGTTGCATGTTTTCAGTATATTTGTACCAAATTTGAGTACTAGATGACATTAACATCATATCGCATACTATCAATATCCCTATTGTTGCATATTTTCAGTAAATTTGTACCAAATGTAAGTACTGGATGGCATGTACATCATATCGCATACTATCGATATCCCTATTGTTGCATATTTTCAGTATATTTGTACCAAATTTGAGTATCAGATAAAATTTACATCATATCACATAATATCGATTTCCCTATTGTTGCATATTTTCAGTAAATTTGTACCAAATTTTAATACTAATTGGCATTTACAACATATCGCATACTATCAATATCCCTATTGTTGCATGTTTTCAGTATATTTGTACCAAATTTGACTACTTGATGGAAATTATATCATATCGCATACTATTGATATCCCTATTGCTGCATATTTTCAGTAAATTTGTACCAAATTTGAGTATTAGATGGCATTTACACCATATCGCATACTATCGATATCCCTACTGTTGCATGTTTTCAGCATATTCAGTATACTTGTACCAAATTTGAGTACTAGATGACATTTACATCATATTGCATAATATCAATATCCCTAATGTTGCATATTTTCAGTAAACTAGTACCAAATTTGAGTATTAGATGATATGTACATCATATTGCGTACTATCTATACCCATATTGTTGCATATTTCCAGTAAATTTGTACCAAAATTGAGTACTAGATGACATTTACACCATATCGCATACTATTGATGTCCCTATTGTTGCATGTTTTCAGTATATTTGTTCCAAATTTGAGTACTAGATGGAATTTATATCATATCGCATACTATCGATATCCCTATTGTTGCATATTTTCAGTAAATTTGTACCAAATTTGAGTATTAGATGGCATTTATACCATATCGCATACTATCGATATCCCTATTGTTGCATGTTTTCAGTATATTTGTACCAAATTTGAGTACTAGATGACATTTACATCATATTGCATAATATCGATATCCCTATTGTTGCATATTTTCAGTAAATTGTTACCAAAGGAGTAGGGATGATAAGGGCCATTTTTGGCCCCTTCTTCAAATTATTACTTATTTCGTATTTTGATAGCCCTTATCCTGAGAGTTCAGAATATGACATTTTTCGTTGTTTACGTGAGTCCTTTGTTGCCTAGCAACCATTTCAATATGGCAATAATTGTGTCATTAATTACCATATAGGGCTAGTGTACGCCAATCATAGGCACCTGCAAACCAATTACATTTGTATGTGAGGCCGTCGGACAAGGTAATAAATGATTTTCTTTCTAAAGTCTGGCAAAATCAATGCTTAGCAACAACTCTGACGTTGCTAAGCAACAAAAAAGTCTAATTTTTTCACCACGTAATGAATGGTTGAAAATGAAGAGTTCTAGTATTCTTTTACCTTTCTTGTTTATTTTTTTTAGAAAATCGTGATTAAAGATTTATTCATCCTTATATGATATAAAAATTCAGGATTTTTCACCACGAAAGCACGGACGATTTGATTTTTAGGCGGGGGAGGGGGAGTGAGGGGCTTGGATATATTTTTTTTAAATTGGCTCGGATTTTTGCTAAATTCTCTGACCAGCACCTGAGATGAAAAAGTAATCTGGCCCTCATCATGACCCCCCCCCCCCCACGAAAGTCAAATGGTCCATGCTTAATGGGACAAAATGATCCAGAGGAACATGTATATACTAAATATATACTAAATATTATAGTGTTAGAAGAATAAGGTAATGGAAAACTAAATTGCCAAAATGAAATTTGGGGCTTTTTGCAATAACCTTTCTTTGTGATTCTTTGCTTAATATCCGTGATTTATCACCATTTAAAAAGAACCATCGTTATTTAGCCGTGACATCTGTTCCCTTGAAATGGCGATTTGGAAAATATGCTCAGATAATAATGAAAAATGCGATAGTATGGGATATATATGTTTTTGTGTGATGATGTTCACACAAGCAGCAACAGTTGCGTTGTTCGTAAACATTTAGCAACCAAACATGCCGGTGAACGCTATTTTATGTCCATGACGGTAGTTACAAAATACCGAACAGAATTGTCAAAAGCCAAACTCCAAACGGAAAAAAGACAAAGCAGGTACATTTAAGCCATTTTGCAGAGATTTTATTGCGTGGACATTCCCTTTAAGCTAAATGCTGTTGTTATTTATCCATTGTATGTGCTATGTGTTTTATTGTCTTAAATGTATTTTATGTTTGCTTTATAACTGCTTAACATATTGTTTTATATGTATGTTTTATTTGTCTTATGATTGCTTATTTTGTTTTATGTATATCACTTTTGTCTTATCTATGCATGTACTTGTTTTATCTTCGGTAAAAAGCTCTATAGAGCTTATGTTAATTGTTATAACTAACCAAATTTCAAATAAATCTTTCTTATCTTATCTTTGGGTATGATATTATATCTAAAGGACACCAAGAGAAAAATCCATTTTTTTGTTTAGAGTGTAAAACATTAGCACTTGCAAATTGCACTTAGTTTTCACTACTGTTTTTTTTCCTCATATGTTAGGTTGCGCATTTTATGATCATTTTCAAAATTTGTCAAAATCTCTCAACATTCTTTCAAATTGACAATAAAATGGTTCAAATTGGCATGTAGAAGTATAAAAATTCCAACTTATTTATTACACAATGACAATGTATCTAACAGCGGTCTGTTGAAACATTTCTTGATGCGATTAAATGCATTTGAAAAATTGGTCCACCGAAGGGATAATTATAGGGGAAAGTGGTCATACCTCTGTTGTTGTCATTTAGGAGCTCCTATATATATACACTAGCTTTATCACATTACATATTATAGTCGAGTCAAACAAGTGAGGAGTAAACATCGCTTTAACCTGGATATGGGATGTTGTCTCCTTGACATTTACCTCATTTCCTTTCTTTTTCATATCTTTCGAAAAATTTTTGCTAAGCAATATTCTATATATATGCTCGGTTGCTAAGCAAACAGAAAAGTCGAAATTTTTCACTTCACCTGTGGTGCTTGAGACCAATTAAGACTGGCATTTTTCAACATGTTTGAAAAAAGCATCCATTCAAGAGATATGTGATTGTAGGTGTTGAAGACGCAACAATGAAAGTAGTGAATAAACAAGAAACTTAATTAGTACCTACCAACCTTTGTTTATATGTATACTGCTTAAGAATCAAGAATGTATTTTTGTTGAAAGGAATAAAAAAAAACAACAAAGTACATACGAACATTCCAGACCGAAAACGAAAGTTAATTATTGTGAGTGACATGGCATAGTGTCTGCTTTACTAAACTGTACGAAAAAGATTGGTTAGGAGAGTATTAACGGCCTTATAAATACTTTGATATTGTTAGTTATCGAAACGGATCGTTACAATGTGTCTATCTCACAGAGAAAATCGATTTCCAAAGTTTTACTGGATTGACATATCGAATTTGATATTATTATACCGGACTTCGCACTTACAATGTGACGGGTGCCACATATTAAGCAGGTAACGCTTACCCTACTTGAGCATCTGATGACACCCCTGTTTTTTTAGGGTTCACACGGTTATTTTTTTTGGGGGGGGGGGCATTTGTATAATGACCTGTTTGTTTCGTCCTCGTAATTTATGTTGTCTCTCTGTGTGTGATCCTGACATTTCTAAGTATTCTGGATTTATGATTTTTTGGTTGTTGCTTCGGTATTTATTGTGAAAATTTATTCCACTGGTTTGAACACATCAGGAATTAATCTACTGAGATCACATGTTCTGTGGGAAAAAAACCTACTTTCTTTAAATAGTATATGTACTTTGTCAAAGTGGAGATTAAACTTGAAACTTTTATATTACCACCTAATATTTTCTTCACCAAATTTTCTTGCTGAGATTTGGAAAATTCGAATCAGTTTCTACCCTACTTTGTCTAGACATATAACATTAACTAAAACCTCGAACACGCATAAATTGTCTTTCATTTTAATCTTTTATTGTCTGCATTTAGTAATTTTAGAAAATTATCTAGAGTGAAAAAAACATGGAAACTTAAGATGGTTGCAGTGGCCTATGTGGCATATTTATCTAGACCCAGTCTCTTTGATGCGTGCGATCTTTGCAATGTGGAAAAGCGCCTTGGAATATTTACATTATGCTAAGTACTGTTACCAAAATAAAATAAAAGACTTTGTTTCTTACTCCATGAAAAATCTTCAAATCAAATACAAGTAGTTTAATTGTCCAATTTTAGCTAAAATTATACATAACTATAAGAATATATTAAAATATCCCAAGACATCAAAAGAAAGAAATGCTTAATTTGTTGGTCGCACAAATTGTACAAATTTAGAAAATACACACAAGACTACCAGGCGTTAAAGGAAATAAACATATATTTTTCTGGATTTTCAAAGAAAACATTTAACAAATAATTTCAAGAAGAATAAAAACTTACTAAAAGTACAATGTAAGTCCATACATTTTACACTGTCGCCCCCTTCTAGAGGACCCATTACCTTGTAGTTCTTTGCGATGCTGTGTCAAAGTCACGGTCCGAAGTTTGGCAATTCTTACATTCAAGCACAGTGTGGATTATATTTTATTTTACCTTTATTCATAAATAAATACAACAAAAGTGGGAAGTGGTTGCATGTTTTCTTTTAAAAATAAAACA
>MJUU01052210.1:20573-30952 GCA_002080025.1 Modiolus philippinarum
TTATAGGGGGGGGGGAGTGCGGTTTAAAATATAAAAGACAGTTGATTTTAGCATTGACACAAGTTTCTTATATACATTTCATGAATGTAATACAATGTTAGTTTAATTATGCTGAATACCTGTGTAAACAGTTAAAAGAAAATATTATACATGTATTCAACATATAATTTGAAAATCAATATATGGAAGAACAACTTATGGACTGACTTACTACCAGTATATTTATATTTTAATAAAGATGTACATGGCTGAGTGAAAGAAAGACAGATGATTCACCCAATGTTATAAATCCCTCGGCCTCTTTCACTTGAGGATATACATTTTGTACCATTGTCAGCATCGTCAAGTATACATTTTTGCAGGTTGACATGACAAATGAGCATTGAAATTGAATTTTTAGCCTGATACCCTATAGGTGGTTTTTCTCCATGTCACATAATTCGAGATTTCTTTAAAAATTGTTTGATTTTATTTTAGTGAGACTGAAATATTCACAGTTTCTTATCATTTACTATATAAAGTCTCATATAAATGATATTTTGCGGTATGCAATTTTTAGGACAACAGAACAATCGTGAATAAAGCGAAAATTAAGTCCTCGCGAAAATAACCACTTATACAGTATGTTAACAACGGCAGTAGAATACCGAAGGAACAAATGGGTGAAATCCACAAAAATCGAAGTCCAAAGACAGGGCAAAAACGAGAACACAGAAAACAATGACGTTAGACACAAAAACAACGACGCCAGACAGACACACAGCACAGAACCGGAAACCACAACATTCAGAACAAAGGCACTCACAGTGTGAACTCCAGTGAAACTGAGAGTGACATCAGGTGCTCCGGAAGGGTAAGCATGTCCTGCTCTGTTAACAGCACCCGTCACATTGTGGGTGATTCAATCCGGGAAAATGTCAAAGTCGGTAGTAAAATCCGGGAAGACGTGAATCTAGCTAATGTACATGATAAATATATACAATCTGTCATCAATTTGATTTTTGACGGTATACATTGATTATTGATCTCATTAATTAATATGGCCACTCCAATCCAATTCCTAGTTCTTTGGACATTTTTTCAGAAAACAGAGTGGAGAGCGACAAAAATTTTCTTTTTTATTTTGTTTATCTCTGTACAAATTCTATCAAGTGAAGCTTAAAATTTGTAAAGGGGAGGCAGTTTTTTATTTCAAAAAATATACGCGGTAAAATCTTGATATTGACTAGCAAGCAAATATGATTTTTTTACCTGACAATATCTTTTTTTTATTATAAGATGCTACTTTGTTTTGATAAGCAAGAAATCTTGCAGAAGGAAAACAGTCATAAAATTTAAATACTTTAACTTCAATTTTAAAGGCGAGCGAGTCCGAAGAACATTAAAACAGTTTGTAGTGGCCTAATTGTAAATCACTTTTTCACTGATACATATTAGTGAATAATTGAATTTTCGGTCCACTCCATGAATATTTAAGTCAAAGTCTTTAATAATGTAATTTAAATAAACATGTTATTTATAGTACATTCAGAAAACAATGTTTTCTTTTTCAGATACTACACAGATCCTCGTAGAGATTTAGACATGATAAGTGGAGAAAATTTTGTCTGGAGTAAAGCCATGTTTGATACTTTTTGTGTAGATTTAAAAAGATCTGGTCTCGGAGATATTAGTCACACGCCCGTATTAAACAAGGAAGATTTGAATTGTATAAAATCTTGCTTTTGTACTTGGAGAACACATGTTACAGTTTCACTGCAAAAGGTTGGGTGTTACATTTTATCTTCAATTGCATGAGGGGACGTGAGGGACTTAGAGGACTTAAAAAAACTCATATAATAGAAACTGATGGCGCTTGAATGATATATGTATAAAAAAATGGATCAGAAGTGACAAAAAATCATAAAAAAAGACAGCGAAGATAGAACTGGTGGTATGATTTTTATCACCTTACAGTGATTTATGTCCTGTTTTATCGTTTTCTTTTTTTATTGACAAACTAAATCCCAAATTTGAAGCTCTTGTTTAGAGACCAAAGAATAAATTAGATGTAAATGATGGGATATGGTTCGAAAATCAGCCACTTGGAAAAAAATACATTGGGCTACTTAATTGTAAACATTTCAAAGGCAGCGGGTTTGTCTACTTTTTATACGAATCATTCATTGAGGTCCACATCTATAACCACTCTAAGGGAAAGTGGTTTTGGTGGCCATAAAATTAAAACTGCATCTAAACATAAATCTTTACAGAGTATAGAACATTATGTTCAAGACATATCATTACTGCAAAGAAAAAGATTTCAAAAACACTTGCGTCAACTTTGTATAAATCTGATGAAAACAACAATAGGCCAGATACTTCAGGATCTACTGGTACAGCTATGAAATCAGCGGTTTGTTCATCTGCTTCAAGTGATCAAAACTTGGCTTTGCCGAAATCTGATTCAAATAGCCACCCTGACATAAACAACCTTGACTTTTTAGATGATTCATTCATCATGGATCCACAGCTTGATTAAGTTCTTGCTGACATTTCAGCTCAGTATAGTGTATATTCATCTGAATCAACATGTAATAGAAAAGATGGGAGCATTAATTTAACAAATGTATCTGGTGGATTTTCAACTTCTACCTGTCTAGGTGGATTTACATGTACAAATCAAAGTGTAACTTGTTTCTTCATATTCAGTGTTGAATTGTTAAAAACTGTTAAATTACTGTTCAATGTTATAAGTAATTTTCATTAATAATTACCTTTATATGAGATTTTGTTGATAGTTTTATGCAGATGAGGCAAATGATTTCCCTGCTGTCACTTGTGTCAATATTGTCACTCAAAAGATATATCGATACAGATATAAAACAAATCTGTTGCAAACAAGATCTGGCGTAAATCATCAGTTTACATACAATCACTACAAAAGTCAAATTGTCTGAATTTACCAATTTTTGTCTGATTTTGTCTGAAAAATTACTCGACATTCTTTAATGTCTGATTTTGTGCTTAATTTTTCTCTACAAATTCTGAATTGTATTAATTTTGTCTTAAAATTTCTCGACTCATTCTCGACAGTCTGAATTTGCATGAAAATTTCTTGATAAAATTCTCGACATTCTTAACATTCTGCATTATGTCTGAATTTCTCGACAATTTCTTAATTGTATTAATTTTGTCTTAAAATTTCTCGACACATTCTCGACAGTCTGAATTTGCATGAAAAATTTTTGATGAAATTCTCGACAATCTTAAAATTTTGCATTATGTCTGAAATTTCTTGGCAATTCTTAATTGTATTAATTTTGTCTTATATGAATATGCATGAAAAATTCTTAATAAAATAATGCAGAATCTCTCCGCCAAGTAAACTAAAAATGTTATATTCTGCATTCAATAGGAAAAAGAAGGGAAACAGGGAATTTGTCAAAGAGACAACGACCCTAAGGATTGAAATTGTAACAATGCGGTTAAACGTCTTTTCTCACTTTTGAGATACAGCAGTTCATTACCTCTTAATCAACAAAAAATATTCCTTTCGAAACCTATTAAAGAATAAAATTAACAGCATTTTCATATATGCATGTACATGTAATGTAACAACCCGTTTTCCAAATGTTTCGGTTTGATCTGCACTGATGAGACATAAGTTGTCAAAATGCGAATATGCAGAAAATAACAGGTACTTTGGTATTTTGTTATTTGTTATAAATCATTATTTTTTGAAATATATATTTTATATTTCAACAGTAGAGTCAATGTCTTGATTGCTCATATAAAAGGAAAAGATATACAACAGATAAGTTGATGTTTCTTCACAACGTCGGGAATTGTTAGACTGTAAGAGTCGACCAAACGAATAAACATGACAATAGCAGTTCCCTATGATTTAAGGATACCTGTATTATCAGTATTAAGAACACCACAGTTCTTTTTAACCAGAAGGAGAAAATTACCAATCAACACGCATAAAAAGGTAACAAAACATCTGATGTCGTATCCTGATTGTTTGAAGCTAAATATAGAAAAGTATATTTATATCATCCCAGACCTAGTCATTTTACGTTAAAAAATTGAAGATTGAATATCTCTGGAACTGCATTGAAAAATTTGTTAATAGTTTATAGCAATTTTCAGTAAGATAAGAGGAAGGATTTTATGCAAAAATAAAATAAAAATGACTGCCATCTCCAAGTGGGCGCCAAAATGCGTAAAAAATTCAACTCTGTCCAATTTCACCGAAAATTGATTTCTGTGTGGATTTCAAGGCTGCGAATGAAATGGAATCAACGCTCAAATGTCTGCGGACATCACGTCTTCTCGTATTTCACTATACCGATTCTGACTTTTTCTTAGATTGACTCACTTGCGGTGTGACGGTTGTTGTAAAAAAAGCAAGACATGCTTACCCTTGCGGAACTCATGATGTCACTCTAAGTTTCAGCCGGGTACTTAGTTGATCAGTATCTAGTATACTGAGCGCCACTTACGCAACACCTATTTTTTTTATTCTTTTTCCGCAAAATAAAATTTTTCAACAAATGTAACTGCCAATTTATTTGTAAATACGCAAGCTTTGAAAAAAATAATAAACCACATAACTGTTTTTGAAACCACTACACCCGAAATGCCAAAGAATTGTGTTATTGCAAGAATTCACGCATGAGTGGTTTTCTATATTCTCCACTACAAATCTTATCGCCGCAAAAACATTTTCCCAAGTTATTTTTTTTTGGACCAGTTATCATTTAATCCATGAATGATAGGGACTACTGCCAATATTCAATTGGTTGTTTCTCAAAATGCGTTATTTTTTCCTTTACTAGCAAAATGTACATTACTAAAACGTTCATCAGCTCTGAACCTCAATGAATAAATTTGAAAATTTGTCAGTTTCTTTTTGAATGTTTTGTGCACACTTTGCACATTTTTAACTCTTTTTGAAATTCTCAAATTTTTAAGAGCGGACTAAAAATTCATTGACGGAAACTTTAAGCATATATTTTACTTAGTAATTCAGCTCATCATAGAATGATAATTTTCTGTGAATAATTTTAAAATTTGTCTGCATTTTGTGGCATTCTAAGGCATTTCGGGTCTAATATTACTATATACATTTACATTCTATAACAACTGACAATCCTGAGACCACAAGATTATGAACTCGGATAGACTGGTGTTAAACAAAGTGCGATACAGTTTGTACCGTAAAAATATGTACAGTAGTGCCGTCTTCAACGCATTGTTTGATTGTGCTGGTCATTTAATATATGTTTTTTTTCTGTCGTCTGAGCTTTATATGTCAACTTCCGAATTTTCATTTTCGAGACTGAAGAACGATAGAGCTTTAACATGTAAATAAATTCTCAAAAAACATTGGTACAGTTAATGAAACAAGTTGATTTGTTCCACTTTTGATTTTGATCTGTCACAGATAGTTCAAGTTATCAACAGGAAATGACAAAATTTGATTAATTAAGGTTTAGAGTTTCATCTCTATCGACAAACACAGGAACAAAGCAAAACAAATGAAACTAGCTGATTTTGCCTTTCTATTTAGATCATATTGGTTATTTGTTCTCTATCAGTTTTTACACATCTTTGAGTTTACGGTCTTCCAAACGTTTAGATTTTATCTGCACTGAAGAGACATAAGTTGTCGAATGCGCTTATGCAGAAATTAAATTAACAGTAACTTCGGTATTTAGTTATTCGTTAAAGAACAAACCAGTTATTGTGCAAAACGTATTCCTGTCAAATACATGCATACGATCCTAGGAGCCGTCCTGAACTTACTAATGGTATGAGCAAAGCTGATTGTTGAAGGCCTTATGGTGACTTAAAGATGAAGAACAACAATAAAAAGCGTTGTTCCTTTGCTTGGTTCTACCATTTATCTGTAGATACTGTGTCCCATGTGCATTAATTCCATATTCTTTCATTGCTTATATACGAATACAGAAACAACGTGTCTCTGTAATCCATGTCTTTCCGACCTATCAGTCTCTGTAATCTGTGTTACTGGAAAATATATTTAACAAAACGCAAACTGTATAATTTCAGACTTATTTTCAAATTAAATTTATTTTCTTTATTTAATTCTATGTTTCTTTATTTATTTATTTTTGCATTACACATATAAAATGTTTAATTTGAGCATTATAGTGAACCTAGAATTAAGTATCAAAAATACAATTCATCAGCCAAAGTAATAGATAACAAAACAGGAACAATAGTCGACGACACAAATTAAACCCTTTAAACGCATGAAAAGTATATCAAAGTCTTTGCAGTTTTTCACTAATGAGTATTTATTCTATAGAGTTGGGTAATGTTATTGGTTCCTTTAGAAAAAGAAATCTCTAGAGTTTGACCAAGGACTCCTTGTTGCCAAGAACACTTGTGAAACGTGGAGGACGTTTCCTTCGTAACTTTCATCTCTGTTAGAACGGTCGCCCCTCCACCAGACGATTTGGTGGAATTTAACGTCCTCCACCAGGACCTTATTATAATTCTTCTGTGTCCTGTAAAAACATAACAGGAACTGATTGTAATCTAGAGCAAGTTAACTTTAAACTTAATATTTCAAAGATTAAACATCGCTATAATAGTGAGATTTATCTACTAAGGATATTATTGACAAGAATCAAATGTATAAATAACAAATTACTGAAGTTACTTTTTATTTAGTTTCTGCATATGCGCATTTCGACAACTTATGTCTCCTCAATGCAAATCAAATCAAAATATTTGGAAGTCCATAATCCAATTAAGTATAAAAGCTGATAGAGAACAAATAACCAAGAGGGTCTAAATAGAAAGGCCAAAATTCATCTAAGGACAGAGCTATGCATGAGGGAGATACTCCTTAGCGTTAAACAAAATTTTGTATAATTTAGATATTGCAAGGTTCAAAATAAATCGGCTTTCGGGTCAGCACCGAAGTACTGACTGTTGGGTTGGTGAATACCCTCGGGGACTAACAGTCCACTGCAGAGACATAAACCAGTGGTAATAAATAACAAAATATAGAAGTTACTGTTAATTTAGTTTCTGCATATGCGCATTTCGATAAAAAGGGGATATTTTTTCTTTCTACAAGAATTGCTTATTTTGAAATATAAACAAATTATATAAAAAGATGAACGTAATTAAAACGTTATAGTAGTGACATTTTTTTGCTGTATACTTTTTTCTTTCATAAAACTTCAAGCGTCAGTTATGGAGCAAGAAATGACCTTTTCTAGTTAACCGGAATTACCATTTTTTCCGTAGTTTTGTTTATTCACGGGAACTAGTATTTATGGGTACAACCGAAAAAAAAACACGAAAATGTTAGTCGAATGAGAAATTTGCAATACATTAACTTAAGTCATTGTCTAAATTCTGCACATATTTGGTATTTTAATTTTGTCCTGAACAAGTACTTAATACAGTACTGTGCAAAGTAGCCAATACCGTTTGACGAACGCGAAACGGATTGCTGACGGGACGTGAACGGATCGCTGACGGGAACGTGACGGGACGAGACGAATCGATTCACGCCCATAACAGTTCACGTCCAGGTACTCGTCGATTGACGAATACAATTCGTCAAATGACGAAAGAGGACTCGTCATTTAATGATATGCAAAATAATCAATAGATTAATAGATAATTGAAATTATCCAATGAAACGAAACGAATTCAATCGTGATAACGGTTTTATACAAAATTAACATTAACAGTGACTGGGAACAGTCCAATGCTTTAATTTGATGTGAAAAGAATACATAAATTGAAAATAAATAGCTAAATTTCCTTTACTTTGTTAAGAACTCCACAAAATTACAGAAAATGTTAAAAAAAATATCAATCAATTATAATCAAATAATTTTTTTAGTAATTACAAATGTACCGGTCAGTGCGGAACTTTCCCTTTACATATTATTTTGTTAAAAATTCCATGAAAATGAAAAAATGTTATAACAAAATTACTTATTGATCTTCATTTTAGTCATTACATATACACCGGTCAGTGTGAAACTTTTCTTTTACACATTATTCAGTTTAAAATGTCATGAAAATGAAAAATTTGATAAAAAAAAATACTTATGAATCTACATGTTAGTCAACATATACAAAGTCAGTGCGAAACTTTCCTTTTACACATTATTTTGTTAAAAATTCCTTGAAAAATAAAAAATAATGTAATAAAAAATTACTTATGATTCTTTATTTTAGTCATTACAAATACATCTGTCAGTGCGAAACTTTCCTTATACACATTATTTTGTTAAAAATTCCATGAAAATGAAAAAATAATGTGATAAAAAATTACTTATGATTCTTCATTTTAGTCATTACATATACACTGGTCAGTGGGAAACTTTCTTTTTACACATTATTTTGTTAAAAATTCCATGAAAATCAAAAAATGTGATAAAAAAATTACTTATCAATCTTCATTTTAGTCATAACATAAACACCAGTCAGTGCGAAACTTTCCTTTTACACATTATTTTGTTAAAAAATCCATTCAAATGAAAAAATGTGATAACAAATTACTTATCATTCCTTATTTTAGTCATTACAAATACACTGGTCAGTGTGAAACTTTTCTTTTACACATTATTCTGTTTAAAATGTCATGAAAATGAAAAATGTGATTAAAAAAATTACTTATGAATCTACATTTTAGTCATTACATATACACCGTCAGTGCGGAACTTTCCTTTTACACATTATTTTGTTAAAAATTCCTTGAAAATGAAAAAATGTTATAAAAAATTACTTTTGATTCTTTATTTTAGTCATTACAAATACATCTGTCAGTGTGATACTTTCCTTTTACACATTATTTTGTTAAAAATTCCATGAAAATGAAAAATAGTTATAAACAAATTTCTGATGAATCTTCATTTTAGTCATTACATATACACCGGTCAGTGCGAAACTTTCCTTTTACACATTATTTTGTTAAAAATTCAATGATAATGAAAAAATGTGATAAAAAATTACTTTAAATCACTACAAAAACACCTGTCAGTGCAAAATTTTCATTTTGCCCATTATTTTGTTAAAAATTTCATGAAAATGAAAAAATGTGATTAAAAATTACTTATGAATCTACATTTTAGTCATTATATATACACTTGTCTGTGCGAAACTTTCCTTTTACACATTATTTTGTTAAAAATTCAATGAAAATGAAAAAAAAATGTGATAAAAAATTACTTATGAATCTACATTTTAGTCATTACATGTACACCGGTCGGTGCAAAACTGTCCTTTTACACATTATTTTGTTAAACATTCCATGAAAATGAAAAAAAAATGCGATAAAAAATTACTTTTAGTCATTACAAATACACCTGTTAGTGCAAAACTTTCCTTTTCCACATTATTGGGTTAAAATTTCATGAAAATTAAAAAATTTGATGAAAAATTACTTATGATTCTTTATTTTAGTCTTTACGAATACACCGGTCAGTGTGAAACTTTCCTTTTACACAATATTTTTGTTAAAAATTTCATGGAAAGAAAAAATGTGATACAAAAATTGTCATTACATATAAACCGCTCAGTGCGAAACTTTCCTTTACACACTATTTTGTTAAAAATTCCATGAGAATGAAAAAAAAATTGAAAAAAATAACTTATGAATCTTCATTTTTGTCATTTCGGTCATACCGGTCAGTGCGAAACTTTCCTTTTACAAATTATTTTGTTCAAAATTCCATGAAAATGAAAACAATAACATAAAAGATCACTCGTAAATGTTCATTTAGTCATGACATATATACACTGGTCACTGCCAAACTTTCCTTTTACACAGTATTTTGTTCTAAATTCCATGAAACTGAAAGATTTCAATATAAGATCAATTAGAAAATCTTTATTTTAGTCATACAGCGATGGAAACGTTCAACATTCCCAAAATAGCGCTCATCGTGCGAATCGTGTGCGTTCATCGTGTAGATCGTTTGTGTTCATCGTGTAAATCGTGTGCGCTCATCGTGTATCGTGTATCGTGTAACGTGTAACGTTCATTGTGTGTATCGTGTAGCGTGCGTTTACTCGTTTCATTTAAATTCCGCATTTTATAGATAGGTTTACCATTTTTTTGCAAAACACCGTTGTTTATTTTTTTTTTTTTCAATTCGAAATATACCTTTTTTACAACCGCCGATTTTACAAGAAGAAAATAAAAATATTATCAGATTAAGTATCACGTCTGGCGATTTTTTGTCACAAAAACTTTATTTTTTAGGAACGCAAACCTTTATTTAATCAACTTCATTCAATGCTATATCAACCTGTTCAATATAGTAGAACAATAAAAGTCTAATCAGTTTAACTTATTATATCTATGGTTAAATCATAGGAAGTTTAAGTATTGC
>MJUU01052213.1:13715-26207 GCA_002080025.1 Modiolus philippinarum
GCCATTGTAGGTGTTAACTGTTATCTTTCCCTTGTGGATTGTGGCATGTGATAGTAATTTTCGGCCATTGTAGGTGTTTACTGTTATCTTTCCCTTGTGGATTGTGGCATGTGATAGTAATATTCGGCCATTGTAGGTGTTTACTGTAATCTTTCCCTTGTGGATTGTGGCATGTGATAGTAATATTCGGCCATTGTAGGTGTTTACTGTTATCTTTCCCTTGTGGATTGTGGCATGTGATAGTAATTTTCGGCCACTGTAGGTGTTTACTGTTATCTTTCCCTTGTGGATTGTGGCATGTGACAGTAATATTCGGCCATTGTAGGTGTTTACTGTTATCTTTCCCTTGTGGATTGTGGCATTTGATAGTAATATTCGGCCATTGTAGGTGTTTACTGTTATCTTTCCCTTGCGGATTGTGGCATGTGATAGTAATTTTCGGCCATTGTAGGTGTTTACTATTATCTTTCCCTTGCGGATTGTGGCATGTGATAGTAATTTTCGGCCATTGTAGGTATTTACTATTATCTCCACCTTGTGATCTCTCAACTTTTATATTTATTTTGATTTTTATTTATCTGCCACTTGCTGAAGAGACATAATTTCCATCTGCTGAATAGTTAATGCACTAAATTTGGCATTTTGTTATGTTATTACCACTGAGTTAATATTTCTTCTGCTGGACTTTTAGTGACAGAGAGTCATCAAGTACTTAAGTATTTGTTTGCCGATGAACTTTAGTTTATTCCTAAGATATTTTGCCAGCTTTGGTGGAAGAAATGATTATATTTTTGGTATTGATCAAAGTATTTGCATTATATTTCAACGACACAACCGTCTCCATCGAATTTAAAACAAAAAAATCCAATTATTTGGTAGATACAGAGCTTATTACCGAACTAAAAAAACACCAACTATGACATAACGGAGATTGTGTTGGTAGATACAGAGCTTATTACCGAACTAACAAACACCAACTATGACATACCGGAGATTGTGTTGGTAGATACAGAGCTAATTACCGAACTAACAAAAACCAACTATGACATACCGGAGATTGTGTTGGTAGATACAGAGCTTATTACCGAACTAACAAACACCAATATGACATACCGGAGATTGTTTTGGTAGATACAGAGCTTATTACCGAACAAACAAACACCAACTATGACATACCGGAGATTGTGTTGGTAGATACAGAGCTTATTACCGAACTAACAAACACCAACTATGACATAACGGAGATTGTGTTGGTAGATACAGAGCTTATTACCGAACAAACAAACACCAACTATGACATAACGGAGATTGTGTTGGTAGATAAGATATCTTGTTTACACAGCTACTTTTCCGATTTTTGTTTGCAGTTTGAACATTTCTGCACAATAGGCCTTTTCGATAACTCATTAGTCCCCACTTCGGTTTCTGCATTTAGATACAAAAAAATATTTAAAAAAAACACAGTTCCGGTTACATTGCATCAAGCCAATATCTTATCAATGGCTCGCACGATTTCACCCCCTTGTGATGTGCCTAGTTTTTCTATCGCCTCTCCTCCCTGAACACAGTTCAATACACAGTTCATATTCAGATGGCATACTAACGTTACTACACCTAGATCAACTAGATCATTTACAAGCTGTCGATTGTCGTCTGCTGTGAAATTCTTTAGTCCTTCAAAAGAACATTATACAGATGGAGGAACAACCATAAAGGAGGATTTCCGACCCTTCATGCGAAGAAGACTGACGTTGCTTTTATGTCTTTAAAGTTACCAAGGCTACAACTATAACAACATCACATCCTAGAAAGGGTTTAAGTTGTGTATGGTTTGTAAACTGATGTCGTCGGACAACCAGAAGAAAATGGTGTTTGTGGTGTTTACTGTTTTTATGCAACTTCAGTATTTTTTGTATTTTTGTACCTCCACTTCACCGGGAAAGTTCCAATCCAGAACAAGATAACAACATTTTATGGAAAGGGCTATAGGAATTAGGTTTCAGCAGAGGCTCACCAAAGTAAAATCCTATAAATAAAATACCAAATTACGATCATGTAACCCAAATGCCAAATTACAATCATATATCTCAAAATCAAATTTCAGATCAATACATTCAGCAATTAAAACAGGCTATAATGTTAACTGGTTAAAGGAATTGATTTACTATATTGCTCTGACAAGACCATCTTGTCAGAGCATTCTATTACCCGCCTATCCAATATTGTTTCTGCGTCTAACGTCATTGTTTTCTGTGTTCTCGTTTTGGTCATATCTTTGGACTTCGATTTTTGTAAATTTCACTCCTTTGTTCCTTCGGTATTCTACTGCCGTTGTTTTGAAAAGCGTGTTTATTGTCTTTCATTTTGTATATTTTACGAAAAGATATGAAGTAAATGAACATGAGACCATAAAACATATGTTAACTCCAACTGTAATAATTTTAATGAGCTGTATGGCCATTTCGGAAATCTATTCCTCATCAGCAGCACTAGAACTCAAAGGAAATCCATAATTTAAAAAAAAACAAATGTTTGAAATGCATAAAACCAAATGTATTAAATTTTGTGCTTAATGCTTACGCACTGAGACCAAAGGGTCCGTGCAAATGCAAATGAGTACCTTTTGATGATCAAAATTTCATTTTCCATTTTAACGCTTAATTAAAATTATTGGAGTTTGAGTCTCATGTTCATTTACTCCATATCCTTTCGTAAAATATACAAAAGCAAATTAAAGAGCAAACACCTAATGATAGGAAACACAAAGCAAAATTTTAGACGAATTAAATACATTTTTAGCAAAAACTCCTCATGCTATCCGTGGCATCATCTTACGTCTGGATTTTCCATGCTTAGACAGTAATTGCAGTTTTGTGTTATTCCATTCGCTAAAATTTTAGTCAAATGTCGGAAAAGCTCATGTTTGAGACAGACAATGGCGTTTTATTGTCTTTCATTATGTATGCAAATTTTGCGCTTTATGCTTTCGGGTCGAGCGCTACGCGCTGAGACCAAAGGGTCCGTGCAGATACAAATGAGTACCTTCTGATGATCGAAATTTCTTTTTCCATTCAATCTCAACGCTGAAGTACCCGTTGCGTAGTTTAAATGATCAACAAACGAATTAATAAATAAACAAATAAATAAATGAATGAATGAATGTATAAATAAATAAAATAAATAAATAAACAGACACAAAAGCAAAGAAAAGAGCAAAAACCTAATGATAGGAAACAATTAAATCAGAGCCCACTTTTCTTTTATCTAACAATATTTTAACAAATACTTGTTTTTGAAACTTCCACATGCTGTGAAAAGATCAAAGTATGCAAGCTGTCAATATAAATTACACAAAACCAAACGTGAAATACATTTACAGTCAAATTTATCAGAACCTTCGAAAGTCAAAATATTGCATTTAGTTTTGAGAAAGTGCATTACTAGTCTGAAATCCGAACTTTTTAAACAATTTGCAGGAGCTAAACTTTTAGCAATATTTGAAAAGTAGACTATCGGCAAAGTTTTAGTCGAATTAAATGCATTTTTGGCAGAAAATCTTCATGCTATCCGTAGCATCATCTATACTTAGACAGTCATTGCAGTTTTGCGTTATTCCACTCGCTAAAATTTTAGTCAATGTCGGAAAAGCTCATGTTTGAGATAGAGAATGGATTTTCTTAAAATTAAATGCACTACGTTTAACTTTACAAAATAAAATTTCCGAATTTCAAACGTTGATAACTTCTTTATTTCTCAACGGATCCAGGTCAAAATAAGCTCATTGGAAAGCGGGTTTTATTGTCTTTCATTTCTCTTACACTAGTAAAAAACAAAAACAAATCACGTGCAGTTTACCGGCAAATATCGTGTTTGCGTATTAGGGTCTGTAGTGTCACATCTGTCCTCATAAGTAATTATAAGTTTATTTAATGTACATACATATTATAAAATTCTTATATTATTTGAAGTATAGTTTCACAGGAAAATACGAGAAAATCGTCTTTTAAAATATGGCGCGCTGGGGTATACATTCCTGATTTTATGACGTTACAAAAAGAGATATAACTCCTTGTGTAAAAAGGGGACGATATATTTTTTGTGGATTTAAGTTAATTTTTAGGGTTAATGTAATGAAAATTAAAATCAAGCACCCGTATAAGTGCAAGACAAGAGAATCTCAGACACCCTCGGGTAAGATTTCAAACATCTCAGACTCGTCCGAGTCTGGAAATCTTACCCTTGGGTGTCTGAGATTCTCTTGTCTCGCACTTCCCCTCGTGTTAGATTATTAATTTCTTTTGTGTTTATCTAATGAATGTGCCTATTAGTTTCATGCAGATTGATTTTAAATACCCGAAACCTTTAAGTACAAGAAATTGGCTCCTCTTGAACTTATTTCCATTGTGACTATTAGTATTGTTTGTCATGGCAACTGTTGCAGAATCCTAGAAATTAACTTTATAAATTTGACTAAATAGCGAATAAAGAAATAAGTTTGTTCTTATACAAGTTCTTAAGTTCATTCTAAATACATCATAGAGATTTAAGGCTATAATTAAGTGTAATGATTATTCGTGTAACTAACAATTTAATATTAAAAAAATGAATATTCAATTAGAAAAACAGTTTTCAAAGTCATGGATATTGAAATAAAGGTACGAGAGTGGGTAAATTCATTTTATTGTTATTAAATTTTCAACAAAATTTAGATAGTTTTATAACACATGACCAGTTGCAATATATCTTTTATATAAAATATATTTTATTTGGACCAGCATTTCTATACTTAGTGTGTATTTAACAAGAATTCGTGCAAATAATTACTTTCTTATTCATTGACTTGAAATCGGCCAAAGAATACTAGTCCTGTGCAACTTTGAATAATGAATAGTTAATAAAGTCAACAACTTATGTACATACTTGTTTTTGAAATTCCTTTAAAAATGTTTCATAAAACGTATAGGTACATATCATATATCTTTTATTTAGTTCACGAGGGTTGATAATGCTTTGTCAAATATAGAAAACAAAACACAGTAAATATACCCATTTTGTCCGACTCGATTAATGATGAATTATTACATGTTTCATGAAACCAGGTTCATATTAGGGCTGGTTACAAAAAATAAATGAACTTCTCAAGTCCTTCAGCTTCAGTTAGTGTTATGTGAATGATTTTTTTAACAATTCAATATCTAAGGGTAACCGTCATCTGAAGACACTAAATTTTCGAAAACTTCGGTACTTAGTTATTTATTACCACTAGGTAGACGCAACTATTTGTTGGCTTTCAATTATTGAGGGTATTCATCAAACCAGTAATCAGTACCACTTTTACTATTTACTTCAGACTTTCAATTATTGAGAGTATTCATCAAACCAGTAGTCAGTACCACTTTTACTATTTACTTCAGACTTTCAACGATATATTGAGGGTATTCATCAACCCGGTAGTCAGTACCACTTTAAGTATTCACTTCAGACTTTCAATCATTGAGGGCATTTATCAACCCGGTAGTCAGTACCACTTTAACTATTTACTTCAGACTTTCAATTATTGAGGGTACTCATCAACCCGATAATCAGTACCACTTTGAACATTTACTTCAGACTTTCAATTATTGAGGGTATTCATCAACCCGATAATCAGTACCACTTTGAACATTTACTTCAGACTTTAACTTATTGAGGGTATTCATCAACCCGATAATCAGTACCACTTCAAATATTTACTTCAGAATTTAAATTATTGAGGGTATTCATCAACCCAATAATCAGTACCACTTTGGATATTTACTTCAGACTTTAGATTATTGAGGGCATTCATCAACCCGATTATCAGTACCACTTTGAATATTTACTTCAGAATTTAAATTATTGAGGGTATTCATCAACCCGATAATCAGTACCACTTTAAATATTTACTTCAGACTTTAAATTATTGAGGGTATTCATCAACCCGATAATCAGAACCACTTTGGATATTTACTTCAGACTTTAAATTATTGAGGGTATTCATCAACCCGATAATCAGTACCACTTTGTATATTTAGGGTATTCATCAACCCGATAATCAGAACCACTTTGGATATTTACTTCAGACTTTAAATTATTGAGGGTATTCATCAACCCGATAATCAGTACCACTTTGGATATTTACTTCAAAGTTTAAATTATTGAGGGTATTCATCAACCCGATAATCAGTACCACTTTAAATATTTACTTCAGACTTTAAATTATTGAGGGTATTCATCAACCCGATAATCAGTACCACTTTAATATTTACTCCAGACTTTCAATTATTGAGCCCGGCACCTGAATAGGTTTTCAGGGGCTTTGGCTACAGAGCTGCCGGGCGCGTCCCCAGGTGGTGGATAGGGGAATGCCCTGTCTTTGCGGGGTAGTCAGGTCATAATACGGAAAGCCTNATTTACTTCAGAATTTAAATTATTGAGGGTATTCATCAACCCGATAATCAGTACCACTTTGGATATTTACTTCAGACTTTAGATTATTGAGGGTATTCATCAACCCGATAATCAGTACCACTTTAGATATTTACTTCAGACTTTAAATTATTGAGGGTATTCATCAACCCGATAATCAGTACCACTTTGGATATTTACTTCAGACTTTAGATTATTGAGGGTATTCATCAACCCGATAATCAGTACCACTTTGGATATTTACTTCAAACTTTAAATTATTGAGGGTATTCATCAACCCGATAATCAGTACCACTTTAAATATTTACTTCAGACTTTAAATTATTGAGGGTATTCATCAACCCGATAATCAGTACCACTTTAATATTTACTCCAGACTTTCACTTATTGAGGGTATCCATCAACCCGGTAGTCAGAACCACTTTAACTATTTACTTTAGACATATATTTGAAAAGCCCCCTTTATTGATACATTTGATTACTCTTCCAATCATTAAGTTATTCCTTAAGTTAACTAAGTAGTGTCGAATTATACTAGTTATATATGTTGAGACAAGGATTGAATGAGCACTTAAATTAAAAGAGAACGATCAGATTCCAACTTTACGTTGGCTGTCTGGACTCTTATTAGATAATCTCATTTTTATTAAACATTGATTGATTGATTGATGTTTTACGCCAACTTCAGCAATATTTCAGCTATATTGTGGCGAGAACTGTTGGGTTTATTGAACAATTTTAAACAGTATCTCATAATTACGAGATATGTGTTTCTTTATGTGGCATCAATACGCTCCGGTAATAACACATAATCAAAGTTTCTAAATCCTTTGATATCATTATCCTCTGGAAGAATCACTACTTTCAAAAAAGAAATAGTTGTCTTAATCCATATGTTCGATGTTACAATCACCACAGATCAACAAACTGACGAAGATACCTGGATGAGATTTCCTTCTATAATCATGATAGTTAGATATCAAGAATTCTAATGCAACATTTATATAACGAAGGTTTTGATTGGTCAAAACTGACCGTCAGTTCTACCATCTACACACCTGGGACAAAGAAGGTTCACTGTTTATTCTGGTTCCTAATATTGTTATAAATTCACGATTTAAAAATAGAAAATGAAATCGATTTGTTGCATAAGAATCGCAATAACAGTACATTATTTGAATTCCCGAGAGCGTAAATCTTGATTTGCCGGTCAAAATATCCGTTTATAGGCTCCGCTACGCGTCGCCTATAAACTGCATTTTGACCGTCAAATCTACGATTGACGCCCTCGGTATTCAAATAATGTACTGTTATTGCTTAATTGAATATATAATTGCTTTTCAAGCATATAACTGGATATTTTCATGTTCTTAAAAATGTGGAAAATTACTGTTTTATAAAATTTACAACCCTTTGATACAAATATACTTTTCTTTTCCCACAATGTAAATACCCTAGACAGTAAAGTGGATTATGCATCATCACAAGTTTTCCCTTGTTTCAAAATAAATAAAAGTGACAACTAAAGTCCGAATCGATCAAATTAAACAAAATTAAGGTGGGAAACAATCCCACCCCAATTGTTTACAATCTTTCTGATATACAAATAAGTATTAGTAGACGTATTTATCAAATTGTTATGTTTTTTGTATTTTTAATTTTAGATGTTTGTTCTATAGCCTTCTACTACAAATATTGGACCTGGATAGCATAATCTTTCTATATTTCAATAAACCAAATCATAACAGGCGAAAAAGATTATTTACATCATTATTTGTTTTTATAGCAAAATACCGAAATTAACGTGAATTTAATTCAAAACATCAAATAGAAATAGACGTTGTTACATTGTCAACCATATATTGATAGCAAATACAAGGTGTTCATTTATGCTTTAAATGGAAAGTTGAATAATCCCTGTCTCAGATGATGCATTAAGTACGGCTTGATAATGAAATTGAAAATAAAAAGAGAAAAAAACCTTCTTCCATATGCAACATTTTAATTTATGCAATGATACTACTAGTCAATCATGCACTTAAATAAAGAAATTAAAACAGATGACTAGATATCAGAACACTACTTTTTGCTAATTCGTAAATTTACTTCATTTATACTAAAAAAAACTAAGATTTATCACAAGACTTATTTGAGTCGTCAGCTGCGTTTAAATACAAAACGATAATTAAATTAAAAAAAAAAGAATTATCAAAATTTTAATAAAGTGTTTCAAACAAGATTAAGAATTAAATAATTATTTTTTCTATAATGTTAAGCAAATATTTATATGTAAGATTAAGACGGTTTCGATAATTGACATATTCATCCATTGAAGTAATAAAAGGAAGTTAAAAAACTTATTCATTCATATCTAATAAGTTTTTAATAATAATTAGTATTGTGAACTATTAAAAATCAGGAATTCTAAATCAGCAACAAAGGAAACATCAGCCATTTGAGAAATTCATGATTATCTTTGCATAAGGGTCCATTTGCATTATAAACATTGAAAATCTTAAAGAATGTAAATTCTTATCTCTGAAAAACAGTTTGAAGTGAGCAATGAATTAAACAACTTTTACATGTATTTGCATTGTCATGTCAAGGCAAGTTATCTTCATTTTATTGAAAAAGCTGAAAATGATTACCTCGCTTTGTTCGTAATTACATTAGGAAAGTAAACAATAACATGGTCACACAAAAACATTGAGAATAACGGTCTTCTGATATATACATAATATATGCATTACCCTTCAAGTAAGAAATGTGTAGAGTCAACATAATAGCAAAGAGCAATTAAAATGAAAGAGTTATGACGAGGCGACTATAAATGCCAAATCTAGTTTTTTAATGGAAACACATGAGTTGCAAGTAGCGAGTTTGTTACATGTCAGTCAAATTGTAATGGCACCCATATAATATACGGAAAGTTATGGTTCATGTGGTTTAATATTCAAGTTTAATATCTAATCTCTGAAATAGCTAAAATTTACTGTTTATTATGCAACTTTGGTTATTTTGTATCTTTGATAGAAAGTAATTGTCAATATGAAAAAAAATCTATTTTTTAAATTTCATTATTTCAAAGAATTTTTTTCACCTACACTGCATATTGCAATCACGTTTTATAAATTTTAAGAGCCCACATGATTGTTCGTTTAATCCAAGTACAAACGAACAAATATAAGAAATGAAGAAGATACATGATTATCGCGTTACACTGATTTTCTGACAATATTCACCGGAATCGACTTTATTTTCCTTTCTTTCTTTACTTCTCTTGACAAAAAATGATCATTTTCATGTCATATATAAATGTCATTTGTCATTTTATAGAATGCAATATTCAGGTACTAGTTTGCCGAAAGTAAATACGTATAGTCCATGGGCTTGAATAACCCCCATACACCCCTCCACTTATGAACCCAACCTCATTTTGAGGTCAACTTACACCCCTTCACAAAAATAAACAAGTTAACATGAGCATAACCTTCACAAATATTGGAACAGTCCCCCTTTTAGGCCCATCTAACGAAATTTGCGAAAATTTCGTTTTTGACAAAAGTTTTTCTTTCAATTGGTTCAAATTGTTGATCGCCACCTCTCAGTTATAAAAAAAGTGGGATAAAATGATGGCACATGGTATAAGCTTTACAAATATCTCACATAACACATTTATATACCCTGTACGTTATAAAATTGTTAAACCTCACCACAACCCCTTAAAATGTTGACGTAAATTTTAAGAATTTTCCCAAAATTGTGTAAGTTCAATGGTACATAGAATCCAGTGCCAGTGTGTTT
Organism: Modiolus philippinarum; assembly: GCA_002080025.1. Taxonomy (NCBI): domain Eukaryota; kingdom Metazoa; phylum Mollusca; class Bivalvia; order Mytilida; family Modiolidae; genus Modiolus; species Modiolus philippinarum. Next base: position 23,967 of record MJUU01052213.1, read on the forward strand.
TTCATTTCATAATTCTTGCAATTGTTTTCAGTCGTTTGATGTCCTTTCTTAAAAAATCAAACATGTTAACATGTGTTTTTTATGTTTTGAAATGTGACACTATCATTTTTAGATAGACAAATAAAACAATTCGTTGAATATTTTCGTTTTCGACAGTTTTTTTTTTTCCATTTTTGCCCCATCTTATCTATGAGTAGTTCAAATTCATGAAAAGTAGGTATAAAATGGAAATACATAATGTCTTCTTTACAACAAGTACAAATTATACCAATTTTATAGTATTATAAATTTCATACATCAATAAAACGTACCCCTACATTTATTCAAGTTATATATAAAATTAGTGAAGTATTTTCATCTCTAAGTCAAAACAGTAATAATTCTGAAAAACGGAAAATTCCCATTTTTCATAAAATTTCGAGCAGGAGTACCAAGGAGAGTCCCCTTAAAATTGAATCGATTTAAATGGTCTTTTGCATGTCAGCTATAGTGAAACACACATAAAGATTAGCATTAGACATTATCTTTTTTTTACTTAAAGCCTGAATATTTTAAATTTTCCCTAAATTGTAAGGGGAGAGGTGCCAGTTTTGGCATTTTTGATCCTACAAAAACTCTGAATCTAAAGTTGTTCACATAATTTATTGCTTANGCTTTTCAAGCATATAACTGGATATTTTCATGTTCTTAAAAATGTGGAAAATTACTGTTTTATAAAATTTACAACCCTTTGATACAAATATACTTTTCTGTTCCCACAATGTAAATACCCTCTAGACAGTAAAGTGGATTATGCATCATCACAAGTTATCCCTTTTTATTTAAAGCCTAAATATTTTAAATTTTCCCTCAATTGTAAGGGGAGAGGTGCCAGTTTTGGCATTTTTGATCCTACAAAAACTCTGAATCTAAAGTTGTTCACATAATTTGTTGCTTACATATCATAAATCATTATTGCATTGGCAATTACTAGATTTATATTCAAATTTGTGCGATCCAAAAGTTAGAAAGTCAAAATTGTGAAAATATTTAAAATTCCGAAAATTCCATTTTTCAAAAGATTTATTCCGAAAATCAAAAATTTAAGGACTTTAATTATCTTTTTTTTCAATATTGTATACAACAACTGATAAGTTAGGCATAAAATTAGATCACAATGACCAGATTTATTTATCTGAAAGAAATTGGCAGCTTAAAAATCACCATTTTCGCAATTTTTTGCAGTGGGAGGTGTACATTTTTGAATCCTCAGATCATAACAAATGGCGTTAAGTGGCCAAACTTGTGTTCATTGTAAAGGATATTAAATAAGCTTCAATGTTTTACCTAATTTCAGTACATCTAACTTATTTTCATAACAATTATCGAGTTTACACGATGAAATTAAGGTTAAAACTAAAATACAAGAATTTTGCGTGGTGTAAGATAAAAATGGCACTTTACTCTCCATGCGTGCAGGTTATATTCGTGTTAACATGTTTTATTTTGAAGAGATAATATAAAAGTACTGAAAAAAATCGGTCTGGATCACAAGTGGGGAGGGGTGCACGGCATGTGATATTTTGCTAAGAATCACACTGCTTTATACAAGAAGTACACTGAGACTGACGTAATCAAAATGTTAGAATTTTTGATCGAAAATATTTTTGTCGAATTCGGAGGTCGTGTTTTCCAACAGACAATAGGGATTCCTATGGGAAAAAACTGTGCGCCTCTTTTAGCTGACCTTTTCCTTAACTCGTACGAGGCCAAGTTTTTACAAGGGCTTATTCAAAGAAAACAAAAACATTGAGCCAGTCCTTTAATTTCAGCTTCCGCTACATAGACGATGTACTTTCTCTTAATAATCCTAAATTTAAGGAGTATTTAGATCAGATCTGTCAAAATGAGCTTGAAATTAAAGACCCAACTGAAACACCTACTTCAGCTTCGTACCTAGATCTTTTATTGTATATTGACGAAGATTGACGTTTGAATTCTAATCTATATGACAAGCGTGATGATTTTAATTTCCCAATTGTGAACTTTCCCTTTTTCCTAGCAATATACCTACCTCTCCAGCCTATGGATTGTACATATCACAGTTGATTCGTTACTGTTGAACGTGTAGTTTGCACAGTGATTTTTGAACAGAGCAAAAAAACTGTCCCAAATGCTGCTTAGTCAGGGATTTGTTCAACATATGTTAATTTCATCCCTCAAGAAATTCTACGGCCGTCACCATAACAACATTGAAAGATA
>MJUU01052213.1:27001-47434 GCA_002080025.1 Modiolus philippinarum
ACATGTTTTATTTTGAAGAGATAATATAAAAGAACTGAAAAAAATCGGTCTGGATCACAAGTGGGGAGGGTTGCACGGCAAGTGATATTTTGCTAAGAATCACACTGATTTATACAAGAAGTACACTGAGACTGACGTAATCAAAATGTTAGAATTTTTGATCGACAATATTTTTGTCGAATTCGGAGGTCGTGTTTTCCAACAGACAATAGGGATTCCTATGGGAAAAAAACTGTGCGCCTCTTTTAGCTGACCTTTTCCTTAACTCATACGAGGCCAAGTTTTTACAAGGGCTTATTCAAAGAAAACAAAAACATTTAGCCAGTCCTTTAATTTCAGCTTCCGCTACATAGACGATGTACTTTCTCTTAATAATCCTAAATTTAAGGAGTATTTACATCAGATCTGTCAAAATGAGCTTGAAATTAAAGACCCAACTGAAACACCTACTTCAGCTTCGTACCTAGATCTTTTATTGTATATTGACGAAGATTGACGTTTGAAATCTAAGCTATATGACAAGCGTGATGATTTTAATTTCCCAATTGTGAAATTTCCCTTTCTTAGCAGCAATATACCTACCTCTCAAGCCTATGGAGTGTACATATCACAGTTGATTCGTTACTGTTGAACGTGTAGTTTGCACAGTGATTTTTTGAACAGAGCAAAAAAACTGTCCCAAATGCTACTTAGTCAGGGATTTGTTAAACATATGTTAATTTCATCCCTCAAGAAATTCTACGGCCGTCACCATAACATCATTGAAAGATATGACGTGTCATTATCCCAAATGAAAGTTGACAATTTCAGCTAGATTCACGTCCTTCCGGATGAGACTACCGACTTTGACATTTTCTCGGATTGAATCACTCACAGTGTGATGGGTGCTGTTAATAGAGCTTACCCTTCCGGAGCACCTGATGTCACTGTCAGTTTCACTGGATATCACACTGTGAGTACCTTTGTTTTGAATGTTGTTATTTCTGTTTCTGTGCTTTGTATCTGTCTAACGTCTAACGTCATTGTTTTCTGTGTTCTTGTTTTGGCCGTGTCTTTGGACTTCGATTTTTGTAAATTTCACTCTTTTGTTCCTTCGATTTTCTACTGCCGTAGTTTCAGCCCATGGCCTAGTGTATTAAACACATTATTATGTTCATCTGTATATAATAATGATCAAATCTCCCAGCTAACCTGTCACACAGTCAAATTGACGAATGCCCTGCACTGAAGAGACATAAGTTGTCGAAATGCGCAAATCCAGAAAATAAATTCACAGTAACTTAGGTGTTTAGTTACTGTGAAAGTATTATTTTTCGTGGGGTTCCGAGGATTTCGTGGGTGGCTAAAACCACGAAATTAAGTTCCCAACGAAATGAATTTTTCCCTTAAGTTTTAGTGCATAGAATTTGAAACCACGAAATTAAGTGCCCACGAAATAGCAGTATTTATGAAAACCACGACAATTGATGTCCACGAATAAAAATACTTCCACAGTATTTGTTACCAATGGTTCGATGCACCTGCTGGTGGACTGTTAGTCCCCGAGGGTATTCACCAACCCAGTAGTCAGTACTTCTGTGCTGACCCGAAAACCGATTATTTTAGAACCTTACAATATCTTAGTTTTTGTTAATTTTGTTGAAACCTGAGGAATATCGCTCCCATGTAAAGCTCTGTCCTTAGCTGATTTTTGGCTTTACATTTACATTTACATTTAGATCATATTGGTTATTTGTTCTCTTTCAGTTTGTAAACATCTTTGAGTTTATGGTCTTCCAAACGTTTAGATTTTATCTGCACTGAAGAGACATAAGTTGTCGAAATGCGCATATGCAGAAAATGAATTTACAGTAACTTCGATATTTAGTTAATTGTTTGTATTGTGTTTGATTCATTTGTCAAATAACGGATGGTGATGTTTGTACCAGTGCTTTGGTCCATATTTTAACGATTGATGACGATCCTCCACCTCTGCATTACTGAAACATTGGTACGGCATTGTTCGAAAACTAGCTAGTGATTTTTGCTCTAACGTGGGGTACATGCCGACTTTATTTGCTGTAAATTGTGAAGGTTTGCTCATCATTCAAGGTTTCACGCTGACTTCAAGATGAAGAACACATTAAAAGCATTGGTCTATTTGCTTAACATGTATTCGTAGACAATTTTTCGCATTTACTGTATATCGTATATTGGAATATTCTCGAATATATTTAATTTTCGCTTCATTAGCGGTTGATGACTCAGCGCTAAAATTTCACTGCCTAGTTTAAGGCATTAAATAAAACAAGAATTACACAACGAATATTTATCTACCCCGTTTTGTACCTAAAATCGGGAACAAAACGGCTGAGGCGAAATAAACCGATATACGGTATACTTTTATTCGTTCATTTTATTTAAGATTGTGAGATATGGTTTTTTGTGGAGAACTATGAATCAAATTTGTTTTCTATTGGTTCAAAATAGATGATTTGAAAAAAAAGACACTTTATGGATAAGAGCAACAGAGCTATTTTATTTTGTTAATGCATTTTGTCATGTTCCTTGATAAGCGATGAAATACCTGATAAATTCAGACCACAAATTATGATGTTTAATTAAATATAAACTGAAACATAATATGAACAACATAATTAATTATTCACGACTTAACGTAGCAAATTTATTTGAATGATCTATTGATTATACAATATTTTTGTTAAATGAAAAAATAATAAATAACAATCCCTTCGTTTTTTTAGATTGTATTTTGTATATTAAAAAGATAAGCATTTAATAAGTAAGCAAGTATAATCCTCATAAAACATTTACTAAATGAATAATAAAGGGAACAATTTTGAATAAAAGTTCTGTTGTTTTAATGGAATGCAAGATTAAGAAGTATGGTAAAAATCTTACCAAATTTATATTGTGCTTACTCGACAAATAATAAAGTAATTTACATTTTTATTACAAAGAAGAGGCACTATGAAGTGTAGAATAAACGAAGAAAGGACACTTTTGGCATAGTTATTGATTGAACACACGATAGGACGCAACTATAAGACAAAATGTTCAATTTGTTAAATATTTGAAGTATATATTTTTACCAAAATATTTTGTTATCATCCTTTTTGTGACAATCGATAACCTTATATTCAGAATTTAAAAAAAAATGTTGTTCACGAGTAAGAAGAAAATAGTAATAATTTTAATCAGTAATAGCACTTTATAATGTTCTCGAAAAGCACCAAATTGCTGGCAACAATTAGACCAGAAATGATAATGTTATATCAGTTATATATGTAAATTTTATGAAAACATAATAAATAATTCACGACTAAACGTAGCAAATCTATTTCAATTATCTTTTTACTAAATTTGCTGTCTGAAAATAAATTACTTGTTCATTTCAGTATGTGTAAATTAAGAAGCAGCGACTTTTTATTATTCACAAGTTTTATTATGATATGGGGTCTTTTTGCAAGATAAACTTTAAGGATGTACCCTGGTGATGAGCCAAAATTTTTAAGTATTTAACTTTTTTTCAAACCTTTATTTTTGCAGTGTTCTTACCCTATAAATTCAATATATAAAGAAAACTTATATTGCTACAGATAATTGAAAGTGACCAATGTTAGCACTTTTGCGCATTTTTAGACATTTTTGCCCATTTTCTGACTATTTTCATTGAAAAAATCTAGCTTAGAGTATTTAACCTTTTCTCACACTTTCTGAAAAAGTGTAAATAGAAGGAATGAACAAATTCAGCCCCCAAAAGTCATATGTTGGTGTTGATATAAGAAAGTTTGGTCCCATTTTCATGCTGTTGAGGGGCAATTTCAGCATTTCCATATTTCCCTAAAATGTAGATTTTCTAAAATTTTTTAACAGCTAATGGTTTAAACTTAATTTGTTTTGTGATTTTTTATTGCAAAAATATATAACACTATTTTTTAAAAAGCAAAAATAAATCTTAAGAGCATATTTTTCCATAAAATGTTTTTTTTTCTAACCCAAACCCCTATTTTGTGAAAATTTGACATGAACCCAATAGCCAATTAGGGCATTAAACGTCAATCTGAGATTAATCTGAAACCACTTGATAGAACTGAATAATGTTTTGATACAAGTTTAAGATTAACATCAATTTTGTTAATTTATTGCTGTTGTACATAAAATATAAATAATTTAAAAGTTATTTCAAAACGAGAAGTCAACGAGACTGAAACCTCACCGGAATACATCCTTAACTTGCGAGTGAAATCATTTCCCGTTAGAAAACGAGGATAAAACAAAATTGCAGAACAAAATTGCCAGGAGCCAAATTACAAAAGTATGAATAATGTTTCATGATAAAGTAAAGGCACTTTGAAGTTTTTGACAAACAAAGAAAAACACACTTTGTAAATACACAAAAATGTCCTTCTTTTATCTACCAGTTGGAGTATATAAATGTTTTGTCCCCTCCCCATGTAAAAGTACTGATTGTTGCAAAATCAAAAATCACAAAAATTGTAGATTTTATCTTATATATTGTACTAATGGACAAGGACATCAACTTAATATTTATTTCTTTGAAGAGATTTGAATCATATATTTTCATATAAATATCTTACAATACTGTTTGAACAAGTTATTTGACAAAATAGGGGTATTTTGTTTTTTAAACGTACAGAAGAAATAAAACCTGGCAAGTTGTGTCGGGCCAACAGGGAAAAGACAGCAGATTTCCTCAAGTGTTGAAATGTCATGCACTAACATTACTAAATTTTGTTTCAAAAAACAAAGGAGTATCTCCCTCATCCAAAAGCTTCGTCCTCAGCTGATTTTGGCTTTCAATCAAAATCCTTTTTATTACTTGTTTTTTATCACCTTCTATACATCTTGTGTTTTCTGGATCATTTTTTTTATCTACATGGAAGAGACATGAGTAGACGGAATAGCCTTATATTACATAAAGTGAATTATCATTTACTTCGGTATTTTGTTATTTGTTATATTCCTATTTCGATTAACTTGATTGTCTCTTTATAAAGTACAAAATACCGAAATTGCATAAGAACACGTGTTTCAAGGAGTCACCTCTCATCAACAGCATAAAAATCAAATAATATGGAAAGCTATAATCCAATAGTTGTCCCAATAAAGTACTCATTACCAAGAATATCGAAAAAAGGTAGCCAAATCCCGTACCAAGGACATCTACCGAGTGTCATACACGGGATGAAGCGTGGTTATTTATGCCAAAATAAATTTTTGTCTCTCTTAGATGAGAATATGAGATTCAAATACTTTTTATAATATTTTTTTATTTCAATACCTAAATCGAAAAAACAAGCACCAAATTTTAATTTTTTTGTGTTGTAGAAAAAGCCTGCAAAACTTGAAAAAGGATGATACAGTTAATAGATATATTTAGGAAGGTAAGGTTTTGGCCATTATAAAATTGATAGATTTAGGGTTTGACAAGACTATATATTTATATATTACAAGATAATGGACTAGGGCTATTGGAAGCAATTCTTTTTGTATTGCACAAATGAAATAAAATTTCCCTCGAAAGGGTTAGAAAAAAGAAGGGAAACGGGGTATGTGTCAAAGAGACAACGACCCAAAGGGGAGTAATAACATCTCAAAGCCACCATAAGATCTTCAAAGAACAGTGAGGAAACCCCACACCAAACGGCAGGTCGGAGTCGGCCCCTGAATAAAGAGTAATCAAGTTCAGCGAAATAAACATCATCCTAGACTCCTATAGGCATAAAGTAAAATTAACTAGAAAAAAGACAAGACACACAAAGGCTTAATAAATTTCCTGACTTAGGACAGGAAAATAAAAGTTAGCAATTTTATATCTGTCACACTTTCAGGCAATACGCTGATGATATCAAATACTTTGACGAAGTTTTTACGCGTGCGATGAGTGAAGCATTCCATGCTTGCTCTTCTGGAATACCTTATAATACATAAAGTTTTGTAGGTGAATACTGAATAGTGCTAGTGTTTGGCGTTCTACTTAACATGCTATTTTAATTCTTTGTTACATCTTTGTTTTTTTCCTTATTTTAAGTTTTTAGATTATGTTTTTCTTCTGCATTATTACTTCTGTATTCGAATGGTGAAATGTTTTATCTGTGGCAATGTAATGGAATAAACAATGTGAATTTATTCGAGTCTTTGTAAAAATGCATTGAACAGATGCTGCTCTATGGACCGTGGGTAAGCAAAGTGCTTATAAACCATCTTTCATGTTTAAAAGTTGTAATTGCGAAAAAAAATAAAGGGTAGCTTGAAGGCTTGTTTATGCTTAATCTTTCCATGTATTTATAGGGATTTTGTATCATTCACATTTACTCCATATCCCTTTATTTGTTCATTGTATATGAAAAATAAATCCCTGTTTCAGGGAACTTGCTTCAATCAGAGATTATAGTCAAACGAACCTTATTTGGAGTATTATTTTGTTCAATTGATGCCGTAAGGTCCTATCAAGTTAATTTGTAGATTCTCAATCACCTGTAACAAAATCTGGGGTGGGTAGGAGGGTTTAATTTTATTTTTATTAACTGATTTTTAGTCAAATTTATAGGAATTTAAAGAAAATTTCTGAATAATTGAAAATTTAAAAAAAGAACTTAGAAAAATGGGGCGGATGGCGATGAGAAACAATATAATTGACGAAAATTAGATCAACTTCAGTACATATCTGCATCTATAGGCATATTTCCGAGCTATCAAATACATATATATCTAAATGAAATGAATAATGGCAAATACATTTACAAAGCAAACATATGAAATTGTTTGTTTGGGTAAATATACTCTCACTGTTAAATAAGCACAGAATCAAAACGGATACAATGTAAACATCAAAGTTTAAATGGGGACGATATTCCTTTGATTTCCAATAATTAAGGATGTATTAAAGTCTCGTTTTTAATATGTGCAGGAATTTTCGATTCTATCATGTTTTATCCTCTAATAATATTTTGCCCTATAACACCAACTTTTATTTTCATCAATGATTCAAGCAGTTCAATAGAGATCCGATCTTATTAGACTAGATTTATTTTGATGTGAAAGACAATGAAATTCTTATTATCTAATCCTTTTAATACGGAAAATCGTTGTTTACGTTTTGGCATTTCAGTCAGTCAGATTGTTTTATCCATTCGGAAGCATCCTCATCTTCATGCCAACGAACCCCTTATATTGTTTGTTCATTTTATTATACATCACAGCAGTTTTCCGGTCATTTTCCCGCCAAATTTTAATTACTTACATCTCAAAATTGAAATCGGCAACCTATCAATTTTTTTGCTTAAATTAGTTTTTTTTATTTTCTAACAAAAAAAAAGAAAAAAAACCAACATTTTTAGCTCATGCCCCATAGTTAGTTAAAAACGGCCCTATTACTGGTGTAACAGAATTCATGGATAGATTTCGAGCGACGCTACATCCATATCTTCTTTTATTCAATGGATGCAGGATCGTCACCAAACAATAGTGCATGCATATGAGAAATTCTCTTCAGAACAAGTACATCGTAACTAAAATGTATGGAGATCTCTTGCGAAGGAATTTTTTACGGACTTCACACTGCAAGACAGACATATTTTAGTCATGAATAAACACTATAAGGATATTCAGTAGATACAAATAACAAGATACCGAGGTTACTGTGAATATAGGTTTTGCATATTCGCATTTCGACAACTTACGTCTCATCAGTGCAGATCAAATCAAAACGTGTGGAAATCCATGAACCAAAATATGTGTAAAAGCTGATAGAGAACAAATTACCAATAGGGTCTAAATAGGAAAGCCAAAATCGGCTAAGGACAGAGCTATGCAAGAGGGAGATACTCCTTAGATTTTAACCAATTTTTTTTTTAATTTAGATATTGTAAATTTTCAAATAAAATCGGTTTTTGGGCCAGTACTGAAGTACTGGCTACTGGGTTCGTGAATACCCTCGGGGACTAACAGTTCACCAGCAATGGCATTGGTCCAGTGGTAACAAATAACAAAATACCGTGGTTACTGTTAATATAGGTTCTGCATATGCGCATTACAACAACATACGTCTCATCAGTGCAGATCAAGTCAAAACGTGTGGAAATCCATGAATGAGGCGAAATTTCTACAAAATCACTGTAAAACCAAGTATTAATGGTTGTTCTTGATGTTGAAGTCTTCATGAGGCCTTCAGCAAATCGTTATTAACTCGATTCGTTCCGAATGTAACCAAAGTTAAGAACTCATGAACAAATCATTTTTTTTTAAAGTTTCTATATATGTGTCGAAAAAAAGAGATTATATACTTTTTTTAGTATGTCGATTTCCCTGTTACAAAATTCCATTGTAATTCATTTGCTACCAGATCATTGCTCTGTTTGTTTAAAGAATAATTTTAAATTCATTTTTTTCTCATCTCGGAAAAAAACAAAATATTGAATTGAGTACCACATTTGTATATAATGACTGTAATAAATTTTCCGTTTCTGATTATAAATTAAACATTGATAGGATCAGTCTTTGTCACAAAAAGGTATATACACTATCTATCTATGTACCCACGACAGGTATGTACACTATCTATCTATGTAGCCACGACAGGTATATATACTATCTATCTATGTAGCCACGATCCTTTAAGATGAACAACTTCATTAACAATGACTTAGTTTAATTTTCTTCAATATTTTATAATAACGTTTTACAATTCAATGTTGAGTATAATGCTATTCTTTGAACTAATGTTTATTTGCATTATTATAAATTCTTGACAATTTTATCAGTACATTTACTCGTGTTATTTTTGTCATTCTACATCATATGCAAGCAAGTTATTTTTTAAATTGTTTTATTGATTTTAAGTCATAAATTGTTTTCTATAATTAATGAAATTTATAATTGTAAATAGCATTAAAAACTTGGAATGATTCTTCTAGTGGAACAAGTATTATCAGGAGGGTTAAAATCTTTTAAATTAATGCAAACGTAAGTTAAACTTATTCAAATAATATATATCATGGGGCTGATCAATTGTTGTGTCGGTCTGACATTTGTAGCTACACAATGCATCGGCAAACGAATACCGAAGCAAAAATGATTAAAGGGGAATCCAAAAATCCACAATCACGGCAATTCATATCCAACACGAATTAAGGTAGTAGACCTAGGTTAAGGGAGATAACTCTTCTGTGTTTGAAACAGTCAGTTTCATTGAAGTTTTTTAAGCATTTATTTGAAAAAGAATCAAAATCATCTGTGTTACTTATAAACTTACAATATCTTTATGAAAATGATTAAAGCAAACAAACAAGTGATTTTTAAGAGTTATGTCCCTTAACCTAGGTCTACCACCTTAAGACAGCATGACAAGACAAAACAAATAAAGAATACAATAAAACTAAAGCACTAGCAGTTCGAACTCGAGGTATCATCAGGTGCTCTGAAATGGTAAGCTTATCTGCTCCACACGTGACACCCGTCACACTGCCAGGGAAAAGTCCGGTTTTTGTCACAATTGGTATTTATCAAACAACACAAACCGCAGAAACAATATGTTTGTTGTATATAAAGAACAGGGGTTGTAATGTTGTTTTTGAACTAAATACTGTTGATTTTTCGTAATATGTAAAAAAATAACACGAAAACCTTTCACTAAGCATTTACATCTCCACCGTACACAAAATAAACGTTATTTTTCAAACACGAACACAACCAACTCCCTGAGAATGTGAATGATTCACTTTTTATGAAGAGTCACGCTTGATTTATAAGTTATTTACTGTTGTTTAATTTAATTTTCCATTTTTTAAAGAGGCTTGCCGACACCTAAAGGCTACAATTGGTTTTCCTCAACACATATTCATTAATTATAAGTAAATATATAATTTTTACATGAATTGTAGAATATAAGACAAGACAATATATACAAGACAAGACAACGCTCATACATCTCATACAAGAATAAAAGTGAAGGAATATGACGTCAAATCAAATGAGATAATACATGGCAAAAACAACCAATGGGACAACGCTTTTATTGTCGTTCTTCATCTTGAAGTCACCATGAGGCCTTCAACAAATGAACATTACTCATACCTCATAGCAAGTTCAAGACGGCCCCTAGTACCGGTTTGAGCGGAATTCGTTGCTAATTACTGTGCAACGCTACATCCATGTGCTTTTTCATTTGATCCATGGATGCGGGATCGTCAACAAACATAAACTGGCAAAGTGTTCTTACAATCGAAACATGGATATCGCTTAATTATACACTGGTCTATTTGCTTAACATGTATTCTCACCGTTCAATGAAGATCTTATGCTGGCATTGAGTTGTTATTACTCCCCTTGGGTCGTTGTCTCTTTGACACATTCCCCGTTTCCCTTCTTTTTTTCTATTCTTGAAAATAATTTCGCATTTACCATATGTCGTATATAGGAATATATTCGCCTGTATTTAATTTTTGCTTCATTAGCGGTTGATGATTCAGCGCTAAAATTTCACTGTCTTGTTTAAGGTATTAGATAAAACATTAAAACGAGAATTATTAACACAACGAATATTTCTCTGCCCCGTTTTGTACCAAAATTGCGAACAATACGGCCGATGCGAAAATAAGCCGAAATACCGTATACCTTCATTTGTTTATTTCATTTAAGATTATGAGATATGTTTTTTTTTGAAAGACAATGAAGCAGTAAACATTTGTTTCTATTGGTGCATAAAAGATGCTTTTTAAAAAGACTCTTCATGAAGATTTATTTTATTTTGTTAATGCAATTTGTCATGTTCCTTGAAAAGCACTGAAATACCTGTAAAATTCAGACCAGAAATTATGATGTTTTTTTAGTTATGTTAAATTAAACTGAAACATAATATGAACAACATAATTAATGATTCACGACTTAACGTAGCAAATTTATTTGAGTAATCTATTTATTGTACAATTTATTTGTTAAATGAAAAAAATAATAAATGACAACCCATTCTATTTTATTTTTAGATTTTAGTATGTTAATTTAAAAAATAAGCATTTAATTAGTAAGCAAGTATAATCCTCATAAAACATTCACTAAATGAATGATAAATGGAACAATTTTGAGTAAAAGTTCTTTTGTTTTGCTCGAATACAAGATTAAAAAGTATTGTGAAAATCTAACCAAATTTAGATTGTGGTTGCTCAAGACATATAATAAAGTAATGTGGAATTTTTAAGACAATGCCCATTCTTATTTTCTCATAATTTAAATACCAAGTAAAATATTTTCTCTCGATTTATGTTGAATTTCAACTAAAATGTAATTCTAAAATATTTCAAGATCAAGTAATGACACAATAAAATTTTACAAAGATAATACTTTGAACAAACTTATGCCCACAAAACATATAAACATTATAAATACAACACACTAAAAAGACCTAATGGTGTGAACTCTCAAAAAATAGAATACCATCAGGTGCTCAAGAATGGTAAACATGTTCTGCTTTTTATAAAGTACACTGTCTTTGAGTAAATCCAGCGTAAAGTCAAAACCGGTCATGTTAAATCCGGGAAGACGTGAATCTAGCTGAAAAGGCACTTAATTTTAAGGTATTTACGAAAAAAGACACTTTCGTAAATACATAAAAATTGTGTCCCCTCCATGTACAAAAAGTGCTGGTTGTTACGAAATCCAAAATAAGCATAAACTGTAGATTTTATAGTAGCGTTAGATGAGTAAAATAATATTCAAATACTTTATTATTATAATTTTTATTTCAAGAGTCTAAATCGAAAAAATAAAAACAAAATTTTAATTTTTCTATAGAAAAACCTACAAAACTGGAAAAGAATAATACACTTGTACTTGTACTGATGAGGAATAAATTTCCGGAATGGCCATACAGCTCATTAAAATTATTACCTGTGGAGTTAACATACGTGTTACGGTCTCATGTTCATTTACTCCATATCCTTTCGTAAAATATTGTACATGAGATTATATCTAATGTGTACACGTTGTTCAATTACTATTATCTAAATTGATGTAAATTCTCAAACCAAAGGGTTAACTCCCTCTATCGTAGTTTTGTCCTTATCTATATTTGATATTACTGATTATTCGGATTTCGTTTGGTTTTATGTATTCTAAACATTTTTGAAATGGATTTCCTTTGCTTGGTTTCTAGTGTTTCTGATGAAGAATTGATTTCCGAAATGGCCATACAGCTCATTAAAATGATTGCAGTTGATTGCAGTTGGAGTTAACACATGTGTTATGGTCTCATGTTCATATCCTTTCGTAAAATACTTAATTGATAAATTTAAGAAATTAAGTTTTAGGGAATTATGAAATAAAAATGATTGATTAAGGGTTAGACAAGAACTTTTGATCTAGCAATTCATTACAAGATAAAAAGAGTATTGCTACAGGACCCGGGATATCACAAGAAATTCATTTTGTATTGAACAAATAAAATAACATTTCCCTCGTATGTGTAAGCAAGTCAATATCCGTAAAACTTTCAGTCAATACGGGATAGAGTCAAAAATGGTAATATCAAATACTTGAACACGTCAAATATGTCCTTCATTCAACAATGAGCTTTGCTGATTCCTCATAGTAATTTCCAAACGGCTACTGCCATTCATTTTACAGTCATTCCACGAAAATATGTATAATTGCCTAAAAAAGCTGTCGGCACATGAATTTGTTTTCAATGAATTTCGAATGCATTCATGTTATTTTGAAACAGTTATAGGTTGTACTGAGAAAATGTACCAAAATGTCATTTGTAATAGTAAAAAATAACATCAAAGGGTCGTGAAATGTGCTTATACAGCGATTTTGGCTACGTCGCTTTTGATTTTTTCATTTTTCATCTGCGATTTTTAGAACAGTTGAAACAGCTATTATCTTGTTATAGCATCTAATTCACACTATGCTATCATATTTCTTGATACATTATAACTTACGCTTGACAATTATAAGAAACGATTTTAAAATATCAAATGTTTGGTGTCGCTTAAATTGCATTATTGTACGTAACGAGAAAAAGAACTTTTTTTCAACTTTCACTTTTTATCAAATACCCGTTTTAATATCAAAATTATCTAATCTGATCAAACAACTTAATAACATAGTCATTGGTAACCCTTTCCCTTCCCTTTTCTTTCACATTGTTTAGAACTGAAGATTCATATATGTCTTATATAAGGCTTATTTGTACGTAACGTTGATTTTGGACACAAAACTATGCATGTGAATCCTGACTTTCTGTTCACTTGTAGAACATGCTGCGATGAACTAAGAAACGACGCAAAAGTTTCAATATAAGCAGAACTCTACAAAATAGTTATAAAATAAGAAAGATATTTCTTGTATGTAACACATAATTGTACGTAACAGAAATAAACTGTACGTTACAAAGTCAATACGGGACCTTTTCCGGTTATTTAAAAAAACTATTGGAACTAATATTGCTGTCTGCATTTCATTGCTTCATCAACGGTCCTAATAATTGTTTTGTGAAGGTAAACCCATGCAGATGGTAACTAAAATTTATGTTGCATATAAAATAATTTTTGAGTCAAATAAAAAGACATACTTAGGAATTTAATGTCTCGAAAACTTGTCAAGATCGTGTGGTGATGTCTTAGAATATTTTGCTGTGTTAAGTGAAAAAATTCCAATGATTATATTTCACAACATGTTTACGTTATACGTACAATAACTTTTTTTACAATTCTGAAAATAGATAAGCAAATTTTATGGATTGCAAAAATTAGTATTAGATAGGACATTGAATATGTAAAATACTTGTGTGCACATTTCTTTGCGTCGTTTTGTGTATAGACCATCGTTTTAGATAACCTGGCATGGGGGAGTCTCATCCAGATTTCCCGATTTTAAACAGCAAATCCGGAAATTCCGGAAATATCTTTATGAAAAAAATCCCGATCCCAGTAAATTTTTATATTTTGAACGTTCAAAATGTAAGATTTAAATGTGTTGGATGTGTAAATGAACCCCTGGTATTGTTCAAGTTTGATTCACGTATAGTCGAGTATATGAAAAATGTGTTTTGCGATCATTTTACGTCCATAGTCCGTCTTAAACTTTTTATTCAAAGATCTCTGAAACAAGTGGGTCAGCTGAAATCAGAGTGGTCACACTAGTCTTTTTGTGGTCCCCTTAAAAATGATGTCCGATATGCCCGAATCTAATCCAAAATGGCATCCAGCAGGGAACATAGTTTAACATTGACCCCCTATGAGAAAACTCAATTATACATGCTAAACCAATTTAGCACAAAACCTCTCTGATATTATCTGAAACCAATAGGCCAGTGGCAACTCAAGTGATCGCAATATTCTTTCGGTGTTCCCTTCAAAATATTCTCTGACGTGCAGTCCTCATCTAATTCAAGATTGCCGCCAACGGGGATATAGCATAACCATTGGACCCTATGGGAATATTTTCAAACGCAAATCTGTTTGTTTGAAACCACTGGACACTTTGTTACTTCGTCTTTCGGTAGTCCACTTCAAAAAAAATCCGTGGAAACAAAATGAAATGTCAAATCTGAATTTGGGAAAGGAAACAACTACTTTATTGTACATAACGACATTGTGGTTAAACTGTTTTAATGAGACTGTATGAAAAATGAATCATGTTTAATTTTGTATTTCTTGACAGTAGAAATTAATTCTATGAAAAATGTTGAACATTTTTAGTTCTGATGTTATAATTTTCAGTTTAAGGTTAATGAGGACAGGTGTCACGTGATCAAACCATACAAATGGAGGTAAAAATAAAAGTAAAAAATTTAAAATGCTCAGAATGGAATGAAATTTGACAGGAAGGTTACTAAGCATGTGTAGAAGCAAGTTTTGGTGTTCAAAATATAAAAATTGCGACCGTTGCTATGGGAAAAGAAAATGGCGGGAAATTTTAAAATTGCTTCAAATTGAATGAAATTTGACTGGTAGGTTACTTATCATTTGTAAAAACAAGTTTTGGTCTTTAAAAATATCAAGATGCAACCGTTGCCATGGAAACAGAAAAATGGTGGGGATAATTCAAACTGCTCCGAATGGGATTCAAAAGGGAGGTAATCTTGAAATAAGGTGAGAAAAGGGAAAAAATAATAAAATAACACAGTAAATCGGCTGGAGAGGGGACAGTAACTGCAAAAATAAAAAATAGAGAGATAGTTGTGAAAAAATAAATGATGCATACAAAGATATAAGAAAAGGGAAAATAATGATATAATAAAACACGAAAATTGTGGGGAAAGGGCAATCACCCTAGAAAAACAAAAGCTATCTCTCCTTTCAAACAATTAACGCAGAAATGATAGAAATACTCCCAGAACAAGCCACTGCTGATTTCCAAAGAAGTTTGCATCAAGAAAATATGAGAAATATCAACTCCTTCATATAGTCAACGTTATCCAAAATATCCCTGTATACAGCATATTAGGTCACTCCCGGTCAAAATGGTGGCCAACAGGAAATATACACTACTTCCGGTACCGAATCTAAAGGACTCCGGGGCTCGTGTCGAACTATCATACAATATATCACAAAATAAAAATTTGTAAATGACAACCTTTTTTTAACAGTAGGCAAGAAAGTATCCACTTCCGGTTTGGTACATGCAACCTACAACTTCCTGTTCTAGTCAAGTGAAGACCATCTACATTCGCATGACTATGGTAGTTTGGTTTTGGTGATACAAGCATTTCCTGTGACATCATTTCCGGTTTTTTACTATTGACGGCAAAATCTTTAAGGGGAGGAGGGCAATGTTGTCAACTTTAAATGCCTGTAGGTCTCTTCAAAGCCTGGTTTGCTATACTGATTTTTTTATATAATTATTGTTGTGGTTTCAAATAATATATTCAATGAAAAAAAAACAATTTCAAATGACACAATTTTTTTATGGCATGAAATAGGTCCGGCAAGTGCATGGAAAGGCCTAGAAAATTGCAAGTTAAGGGAACATTGTAGTAATTTTGAAGCTACGACGTGGCAAGATCGAAGTTTCTTCTATGTTGTCACATATTCAATAGTCACATTGGTGGTTACTTTTCCCCTACTAAATACATACACATTACAGCACTGAATTATCCTTGTTGTAAATACCCATTAACACCAAGGGGCAGGTAACTCTTGCCCTATATATCTCGAGAAAAAGCCCGGTAAGGGGGTTTGAAAATTTCACACAACAAAGAAATTTAAATGGTAATTTTTTTTCTGGGTATGGTTTAAATTTGAAGTAATCTATGATTTATTTTTGGTTATTACATGAAAATAAAATTTCTTGTTCAGATATATTTATGTATCCAAATTGGGTATAATATCCTGTAATTTTATTTCACACTTATCTTATTCAATTTAAGTATTAAATTTTATTGTACGTAACGAAATTGTCATGTTCTTGAATGAGTCATAACAGAATTTTTCGAAGAAATAAGAATCAAAAGCTTACTTTTACAAAACCTTGAATAAATCGTCTACAAATTGAATCAACATTTTAGAATATATGTCAAAACTGTCAAAATAAAAGAATTGAAAGATGACAATATAAAAAAAAACTAAAAGAAAGTCCTCACTCCGATTTAAACTTCAATATATTACACAAGACTAAAATCGACCTAGAAACTCTTTGCATATGTTTTTTCATACATGTATCAATGATGCATTTTATCACCCACAAGAATAGCATTTATCGTTAGAACAAAACTCTACAGTCTACCTCAGTATAATTTTATTGTACGTAACGAGGAACTTTATATATTATCTCACCACTAGAAACAAAATGAGCAGTGTGTCAGAGTAAGATATTTTTGTAATCTATATATAATAAGGTTTATATTAACAGCTATTTTAATGCTTCATCTTTGATAGTGAATTTTCGTCATTTTCTTTTCTTTTTTTTTAATTGTACACTTTTTCGTGGAATGACTGTTTAGCGCATACCATGGTTAGATGTCTAGCAATGCCACACCTATGTCTTTTTACCCCATGAATGAAGAGTCATCAACAAACAAAAACTCTAAATGGAAAAGTGTCATGAGTGTTGTAACAGTTACTGTCCGACAAAAATATCCTTACAGAGTACAACTTAATAATTAAAATCCATATTTTGATTATTATATACAGTATATGTTCAACCATTGTTAGAAATACAACTACAAAAGTGTTATTGTCGTTAGTCAAAAAACAGAAGACAAGAGGAACGTCTACAAAGACCAAAATTTTCATCAAATACCACACCCCCAGATTAATCCATGAGAAAATCACAAAGGAAAACAACAGACCAATGTTTATAACTTCTTTATTTTCCTGGATTGACCCACTCACTGTGTGACGGGTGCTGTTAACAGAGCAGGACATGCTTAGCCTTCCGGAGCACCTGATGTCACTCTCAGTTTCACTGGAGTTAACACTGTGAGTGTTTTGTTTTGAATGTTGTGATTTCTGTTTCTGTGCTTTGTGTCTGTTTAGCGTCGTTGTTTTGTGTCTGGCGTCATTGTTTTCTGTGTTCTCGTTTTGGCCATGCCTTTGGACTTCGATTTTTGTAAATTTCACTCCTTTGTTCCTTCAGTATTCTACTGCCGTTGTTTCTTTATCTGGTGACACCCGAACTTGGTACCGATATTACCAAACGCCGGTGTCAGATTTAACCTGCTTTTAGGCACAAAACTTTCTCTTTCTCTATTCCGTTCTCCTATAGAATAGTAAGCATTCATACGTTTAACGGTAGAAATCATGATTTGTCAGTTCATTTAAATCTTTCTATTTCACAAATGAGGTTCAAAATTTTGAAATGATCTGAAATATACCAAAAAGGTATAACGAATCCTACACACCGACTATGACATCACATCAAACTTTGAATGTAATTTTACGGATGCCATGAGTGAAGCATTCCATGCTACCTCTTCTTATAAACCTAATTATACATTAAGTGTTGCAGGTAATCAATGCCTGTATATTGCGTTCTACTTCAATTCTATTTTAATTCTTTGTTAAGGAGGCTCTCTCCTGATGTTGTTTATATCAAGGATTTCTTGTAGCCTATTTTAGTATACTAAGCACTGTAGCGTAAATTAAATGGTAAAAAAATATATAGGTCCGTGTGCTTTTTACCGAGATATAAGTCATAAAAAAATTTGGCGGGAAATGGATTTCTCTGGATTTTCCCTTAATCTAACATTAGGATTATTTTTTGTGTAAAAGCCAAGAAGTTATATCAGGAATTTTATGAAAACTTGTCAGGTGTCTTAATTTGACCCAGAGAAGATATCCATGAAATAAAAAATGGGGACCCGTGTGTGAAATTCTTTAAGCCATTACACTGGACAAAACAAGAGAAGTTCCGAAATCTGACACTAATTCAAAAATGTGACAAGTGAGCCTCCTAAAATCGTTGTTTTGTTTCCTTATTCTGCATTTTTTTTACTTCTGCCTTGTTACGTCTGTATTCGAAATATTTTATCTGTTACAATGTAAATGGAATACAAAATATGAATTTATTCGACCATTTGTAAAAATGTATTGAACCGAAGCTGCTATAAGGACAGAAGGTCAACAAAGTTTTTTATAAGCAAACTTTCATGATTCGACAATGTTTAAAAAGTTATGGTTGTGAAAAAAATGAAAAAAGAATGACTTGAAGGCTTGTATATAAAAAAATAGATCCCTCTGTCAGGGAACTAGCTTCAGTCAGAGATTTGCAAATTCCACTATAATACTACAAACCGAATGTGAAGTATTATTTTGTTCAGTTAATGCCATAATACAAATCAATACAATATCACTTACAATAATTAGTTAACATTTCTGAACATATCTGCATTTAAATTCTTCAGGCATATTTCTGTGCTATCAAATGTATTTAAATAAAATGTATAATGGAAAGTACATTTACATAGCAAACATATGACAGTATGTGTTTGGATAAATATAACCTCTCTCTGTTATTATAAGCACAGAACTGAAACGGATATGAAGCCCTCATGAAATGCGCATATGCAGAAAATAAATAGGGCCTGTAAGTCTCGTACAATTTTGGAACTTCCGGGATCAAAAATTGTACCCGGAAGTTACATTTTCAACAAAGATATATCACGTTTCAAACAAAAAATTCGAACGTCACAATCCTCTGACGTCATGTTTTGGCGGGAAACGTCTTCGAATTGCCTGTTTATCGTTGATTCTCGTTAGTCACATGACGAGACTTACAGAGCCTATTAACAGTAACTTTGGTATTTTGTTTTTAATTCCATGTTGTGATATATTTCCCTTTAACACCAACTTTTGTTTTCACAAAGGATTCATGCACCTCAGTAGGGATTAGATAGCAAACTTTCACTAAACTAGATTTCTTAGAATGTGAAATCGAATTAAGATTCTCAATATCTAAAATTCTTTTATTCATCAAAACAACAGCAGTAGAATACCGAAGGAACAAAGCACAAAATTACACAAACCAAAGTCCAGAGACAAGGCAAAAAGCAAGAACACCAAAAGACGGAAGACCAAAGACACCACATGACCATAAAACACACAAACATTACATATACAACACAAAAAACTAAAGCACTAACAGTGTGAACTCTCAAAAAACAAGAGTGACATCAGGTGCTCCGGAAGGGTAAGCATGTCCTGCTCTGCACACAGCACCCGTCACACTGCCAGTGAGGCATATGTTTTGAAAGATCTGTTAGGTTACTGATTGGTTATTGTCATTTTCTAACCCTGAGACAAAACCAATTGAGAGCCATGGTACGTGTAACTTCTCTAACCCTAAACAGTACCAAGGTGAAATTTTGAAAAGCTTTTGTAATCACTTAAGTATTCAAACATGGACAAGGACAAATCCGTAGCACAAACATTACTGACGAAGACAAAACTAAAATTTAACAAGACAACACTGAAAACTAAAGCACTGACAGTGTGAACTCCCATAAAAACCGAGAGCGACATCAGGTGGTCCGGAAGGGTAAGCATGTCCTGCTCTGTGCACAGCACCCGTCACACTGTCAATGGGTCAATCCAGGGTAAAGTCAAAACCGGTTATGTCAAATCCGGGAAGACGCCAATCTAGCTGAAAATGTCAGTTTTTATTTGTGACACTGACATTTCATATCTATCTATGATGTCGTGGTGACGGCCATAGAATTTCTGAAGAGACGAAAGTAACAAAGGCTGAACATATCCCTGACTCAGCAGTTTTTGTGACAGTGCTTTTGCTCTTTCCACAAAGTCACTGTATGTACTGCACGCTCTACAGTAACGAATCAACTGTGAAATATACACTCCATATGCTGGGGATGCAGGTATATTGCTGCAGAGAAAGGGAAAGTTCACAATTGGAAAGTCAAAATCATCACGTTTGTCATATAATCTAGATTTCAGACGTCCATGTTCGTCAATG
>MJUU01052213.1:48310-73116 GCA_002080025.1 Modiolus philippinarum
CCCCCCCCCCTATGTGTGGTGAATGGCTAAAAATAAATACACAAAAAGACTCACAGTAAAAATCAAACTAGAAAAAAGTCCAACTTATCAAGACGAGTAACCTTACAATGAAGCACATAAAACATGAAGACAATACACACAGGTACTGTCCGGACAAATGCTCGCAGTTACTGACAGCTAGCTAAGGACATAATTTCCGTTGACTATGATATGAAACTTCAATTGAAATACTTCTAAATAGATTTGGTATAACAAGAAGCAGGTTGTCGGAATAACATTTTGAAAATGCAAAAAAAAAAAAATAAAAAAAAATGAAAGTATACATATGTGTTATGGTCTCATGTTCATTTACTCCATATCCTTTCGTAAAATATTTAATACAGGAGTTTGTCTTTTATTGCAGTGTGGAGTTGGTAAAACAATTCCCCGTGGTAGTAATGTATGCTCTTTATTTTTCTCAGATACGGTGTACTTGTACATGAGATAATATCTCATGTGTACACCGTGTTCAATTACTATTACCTAAATGTATGTAAATTCTAAAACCTTAGGATCAACTCCCTCCATCGTAGTTTTGTCCTTCGCTCTATTTGATATTACTGGTTGTCCGGATTTAGTTTGGTTTTGTGCATTTTAAACATTTTTGAAATTATGGATTTCCTTTGTTTGGGTTCTAGTGCTGCTGATGAGGAATAAATTTCCAAAATAGACATACAGCTCATTACAATTATTGCAGTTGGAGTTAACATATGTGTATGGTCTCATGTTCATTTACTCCATATCCTTTCGTAAAATATGCATACAAGCATATCACAAAACAACGGCAGTAGAATACCGAAGGAACAAAGCACAAGATTACACGAATCAAAGTCCAGAGACAAGGCAAAAGCAAAAACACCAGAAGACGGAGACCAAAGACACCACATGCCCACAAAACACACGAACATTACATATACAACACAAAAAACTAAAGCACTAACAGTGTGAAATCCCAAAAAACAAGACTGACATCAGGTGCTCCGGAAGGGTAAGCATGTCCTGCCCTGTATACAGCACCCGTCACACGGTCAGTGAGGCATACGTTTTAAAAGATCTGTTAAATTACTGATTGGATATTATCATTCTCTTACCCTGGGACAAAACCAATTGAGAACCATGGTACGTGTAACTTCTCTAACCCTTAAACAGTACCAAGGTGAAATTTTGAAAAGCTTTTGCAATCACTTTAGTATTCAAACATGGACAAAGGACAAATCGATACCACAAACATTACTGACGAAGACAAAACTAAAATTTAACAAGACAACACAAAAAAATAAAGCACTGACATTGTGAACACCCATGAAAACCGAGAGCGACATCAGGTGGTCCGGAAGGGTAAGCAAATTATCTTAAAATAAGTATATCGTATCCTAACTACATAGAGGACTTATTCCTTTTACAGACTTCACACTAAAGGAGAGACAACCTTAAATAAATGATATGGAGTAAAATGCAGATGATGAGACGGTCTCTTCAAATACCTGGTTGTTTTTATCTTGAAATCACAATGAGGTCTTCAACAAATCGTTCGCAACTCGTTGTCACTCTGAACTAATAAACAAATCGTTGTACGAAGTTTCTAACTCACAGCCATATCATATGTGTACAAGAAATTGCTGCGTGTTCATAGATATGTGGTACGAGTTGATAAAAAGGATACTTGAAATCAGATTTAAAGCGATTTTGATTACGGTTTATTGAAAAAAAATCCATTAACGGTTCATTGGCTACCATATCAAAGCATATCATAGCTCTATTTGTTTAAAGAAGCAATTCTTAAATTCTTTGTTTTTAATGTTTCTTGATTTCTTTTAAGCAAAAAACAAAATACTGTATCGAACAACACTTTTGTAAATAATAATGTAATGAATCATCCGTTTCTGTTAATAAATTAAATATCAAGGTTCTGTGTTTTTCACATAAATGACCTAAGTATGCACAATATAATGATCTACGAAATAATCAACTTGATTTACAATAATTTTTGTCAATTTTATATTAATTTTCTTTAATACTTCATAATATCAAATTTTTCACATTTTAATGTAGAGTACAATGCAATTCTTTCAATTAATGTTTATGTTGCAGTTTATAAAGTCATGAAATTTTATCAATTTAATAGAATACATTAAATTTTGTGGAGGTGAGCTCTCAGTCCTCAACAAGCAAATTCGGGTTAAGCTCTCTTGTGGCAGTCCAGGAAGACTGGTAGTGATTTCTTAACTCGACCCTTGCTCTAGGCCTGACAAATTTCAAAATTTGCAGGTTCGGTAATAGTAGGTACTAGTAATTGTGGGTTCTACAGATGGGTAAATCTGAAATCCCGTCCACCTGGTTTTCAAGGGGATGCCTACGGTCCCTAACATGCGAGGCACCTGATACTGGAGCACTGGTTATAAGAGTTATTCACCTTTTCACTTCTCATGGTGTTTTGACACTTTGATTGCCAACTAGTAAAGTACAGGTAATTAGTAGTCTCTCTTGGCCGCATTAAAATAACTCTATACCCAATTTTTTGCCGCAAGTGTAAAAACAAATGTTTAAATTTGAAGTACAAAAATTGTTGTGACAACTTGAAAAAATAAAAAGTTACGTTTATGAAAATTTTACTTGTAATTATATACAGTTGGAAAGTGACTGAATACATCAAGGAAAAATTAATTTCAGTATTTAAATGAAAGTACTGTAGATAAGATGTTTTCTGAGTACACTATACATCTGTCATCGTCTATAAATGCATACACTGGAAATTGTGGCATGCTTTGCACCCCTCGTAAACAGTGATTTCATCACACACTTTGTGTCTGTCGTTTTGTTGAAAGGATTTGGTATTGAAATTAATGTTTATGTTGCAATATTGCAAATTTATGACTTTTTATCAGTGTTTTTACTTGTGTCATTTGAGTTATTTTTTTATCATATGCAAACAAGTTATTTTTTTTTGTATAAATTGTTTTATTGATTTTTAGTCAGGAGTTGTTGTCTTTAATTAATAACATTTATAAGTGTACATGGAATGACTCTTCTTGTGAAACAACTATTATCAGGAGGATTATTTTTTTTTTAATTTATGCAAACGTAAATAAAACTTATTCAAATATCGTATATCATGGGCTGATAAATTGTTGTGTCTGTCTGACATCGGCAAACGAATACCGAAGCAAAAATGATAAAAGGGGAAATCCCAAAATCCAAAATCACGCAAATTCATATCCGACTTGAATTTAGATAGCCTGACAGACAAAACAAATAAACAGAAATGAACACGAACGCCACAAAAGTAAAGCACTAGCAGTTCGAACCCTAACAAAAACTTAGGTATAATCAGGTTCTCCGAAAGTGTAAGCAAAATCCGCTAAACACGTAGCACTCGTCACACTGCCAGTGAAAAGGCCGGTTTTGTAAAAGTCGGTGTTTGTAAAACAACACAGATTTATGTTGTATATGAACAACAGGAATTGCAATTTTGTTTTTGAATTAAATACTGTTGATTTTTTGTATAAGAAGTTCGGAATATGTAAGATTAGAGGCTCAGAGACTGAGTATATATTGCTCACCTGACAAAATGCTTCTATGCCATGCATGACCAAAAATGATGTTTATTACAAATTGGGTCTGACGTTTATATCTATGTTCTTCATTCGTACCTGTATTTTTTGTCTGATCCTATTGAAATAGGTACTTATTTGCAAAGGACCTTCTATACATTAAGTTAAATTTGCCTGAATAGTTTCAGAGGAGACGATGAAAAGGACGGTTTTCTCATTCCTGACTCAAATGTTAATCTCTGTTCTGCACTGGAGGCCGTTTTTTTTGTAAAGTTCCTTCCGTACATCATTCCTGTAAGTTTGGTTGAATTTGTTTCAGTTGTTTTAGAAGAGAAGATAGAAACGTAATTTTCCCATTGGATCCAATGTTAAAGCAGGGGAGAACCGAACCGTCAATCCAAAACTAATAATCCGAGGATAATGGCAACATCGGAAACAATAAAGAAACAGAGTCACAAAATGAGTACGCCACAGAAAAGTAAAATGAAAAGACAGATACACACAAAAATGAACAACACGGACCTAATAAAAACCATGGGTGAGGACAGGTCCACCGGTAAACATCTCCTGCTTCTTATAAGACACCCGCTGCCTTGTTGAACATGTCAAGTCCGGTAGAGGAAACAAAAATCAAACTTAAAAGGGAAAGATCTGTTGTCATCTGCGTAACAGATATCCCATAGTAGTACACAAGATGTCGACCGTAAAACTTCTGGAGGGATGACTTTAAGTTTAGGGTAACATACCCTTGTTTAGGTAGCCAGTTTGAGAGCAACCGAGCTCTACCAAGGAAGTCACTGTATCGAACACAGGCTCTTGAATAGCGAATGAGCTGGCAGATGTAAACTCTGCTTGCTGACGTTATTTGGATGATAAACTTTGTTCCGTGCTTACAGTTATGTTTTCTATTGGATTGTAACGAAATTAGTAATCTTTGTTGAGGACCTGCCATACATCATTCCTGTAAAATTTGGTTGAATTTGCTTCACCCGTTTCAGAAGAGAAATGGAAATGTGATTTTTTTTTTCCATAGGCTCAAATGATAAACATAAGTTCCACGCTGGCGGCCATATTTTTGTCGGATCTGAACACAATTAGCAATCTTTGTAAATGACCTTTAGTACATTATTCCTGTAAAATATGGTTGAATTTATTTCAGTTGTTTCAGAAGAGAAGAAAAACATGTGATTTTCCTATAGCGTCAAATGTTAAGCTATGTCCTGTGCTGGTGTCCATGTTTTTTATTGGATCTGCACGAAATGAGCAATCTTTGTTAAGAAACTTCAGTACATTATTCTTGTAAAGTTTGAATGAATTTGCTGTTGTGTCTGAGGAGAAGATGAAAATGTGATTTTCCCAATAGGGTCCAATGTTAAACCTTAGTTCCTCGCCAGCAGCAATGTTTTTTGTCGGATCAGAACGAAATGCGGACCCTTAGTGCATCATTCCTGTTAGGCTTGGATGAATTTAAATCAGTGGTTTCAGAGGAGAAGATGAAGATATAATTTCCCCCGCAGGCTCAAGTGTTAAACTATTTTCCGTGCTTGCGGCCATCTTTTATCTGATCGGAACGAAATGAGAAATCTTTGATAAGGACCTTTTGTATATAAGTCCCGTAAAGTTTGGTGGAATTTGCTTCAGTAGTTTCAGAGTAGAAGATGAAGACTAATTTTCCCATAGGGTCAAATGTTAAACTATGTCCCGTGCAAGCGCCTTGTTTTTATCGGATCTAAATGAAATGAGCAATCTTTGTTAAAGACCTTTAGTACATCATTCTTGTAAAATTTGGCCGAATTTGCGTCAGCCGTTTTATTGATTGATTGATTGATTGATGTTTTACGCCAACTTCAGCAATATTTCAGCTATTCAGCCGTTTTAAAGCAGAAGATGAAAATGTGATTTTTCCCATAGGGTGCAATGTTAAACCTGAGTTCCGCGTTGGCGACCATGATTTTATGGGATCGGAACGAAATGAGCAATCCTTGTAAAGGACTTTCCTTACATCATTCATGTAAAGTGAGTGGTTTCAGAGGAGAAGATGAAAATGTGAAAAAAACGAACGAACAACGGACGCCAAGCGATGGCAACAGCTCACACAGATCCTTTGGGTTAGGGGAGCTAAAAATAACACCAAAACCTATCAATAAACTATTTATATATTTCTCAAACGTACACAAAATAAATGTTGCTTTTTTGAAATACACACCGCCAACATCCCTTAGAATGTGAATGTTTTACCTTTTTATGAGGAGTCACGCTTGATTTATAAGTCATTTACTCACACATCAAATCCATTAAAATTTATGACAGAAAATGAATTAATGGAATTTTTTAACTGGGTACAATTAGTCTTCTCCAGAAGGAAGTTTCCAATTATTGGGTGATGGAGTAAATTTTATACAGAAATTAAAATGATCTTTAATCGCTTTTAATAAAAACAAATGTGACTGGAATCAGTTTAAAATTTGTAGAGATCATGGCTTTTTTACTTAAATTTTTTATTGTGTTTCTTTTTGCCTTTTTTCAAATTTGGCTGGTTTTACGGGTAGATCTGTTGTTATTTTACATACAGTTTTATAAAGTTAACGTCCATTGATAATATAGCTATTATAACGCTGAGTAAAAGTCACTTCCAATAGATCGTCATGGCTTTAATGGAATAGAATCGATTAAATTTGTTATGACCACTTGTGTCTCATCAGTGCCTGTATGTGACACGCTAAAGTAACGGCAAATGTCAGATCAGAGAATGAATATAACAACAGGTTGCCTACAAAAATTAAACTTGATATATATTTTTGCTATTTTTTGCAGAAGTCAAAGAAAATACGATAGCTAATTCCGGATAGAGAGCCTTATTTAACCAGGACATCCCATCATTGATTTTTAAGCTGGAAAATTTTAAGATGTTTAATATCTAAACAAAAGATTTTTTTTTGTTACACTCATGTTGTGTAAGAGTTTGATATTGACGTCAGTGATGTATGGCAAATAACTTAACTCTTTTGTAAAAGTTTAATATTGATGTCAGTGATGTATGGCAAATAACTTAACACTTTTGTAAGAGTTTGATATTGATGTCAGTGATGTATGGCAAATAACTGAACACTTTTGAAAGAGTTTGATATTGATGTCAGTGATGTATGTCAAATAACTTAACACTTTTGTAAGAGTTTGATATTGATGTCAGTGATGTATGGCAAATAACTTAACACTTTTGTAAGAGTTTGATATTGATGTCAGTGATATATGGCAAAAAACTTAACACTTTTGTAAGAGTTTGATATTGATGTCAGTGATGTATGGCAAATAATTTAACACTTTTGTAAGAGTTTGATATTGATGTCAGTGATGTATGGCAAATGACTGAACACTTTTGTAAGAGTTTGATATTGATTTCAGTGATTTATGGCACATAACACTGAAGCAGCTATAAATTTTTTGTTTCCTCAGACGGCCATTTTGACAATTCATATCTATTTAGTCAAAATCAAAGCGAAATATTAGGGACACCATTAAACAAAATATTTATGAGATGAAATGTTATTAAGTGAAATTTGCTAATGCACAAATTTAACAAAATTTCAAACGCATTTTTAAAGTTGATAGGTTTTGGTAAAGCAAAATTTTCAAAAGATTAATTTTATATAAATAACAAAATACCGAAGTTACTGTTAATTTATTTACTGCATATTATCAATGAAGGGATATGGAGTAAATGCAAATGAGACAAAGTCTCTACAAATACATGGTAAATAAGCAATGGAACAACGCTTTTATTGTTGTTCTTCATCTTGAAGTCGCCATGAGGCCTTCAACAATGAGCTTTACTCATACCTCATAGCAAGTTCAAGACGGCCCCTAGCACCGGTTTGAGCGGAATTCATTGCTAATTGTCCAGCAACGCTTCATCCATGCTTTTTTATCCTAATGATCCATGGATGCGGGATCGTCAACAAACTTAAAGTAAACTGGCGAAGTGTTCTTACAATCGCTGTCATCCACTGCCCGACAAAAAGACGACAGAAGACGATCACAACATTTAAACAACCACAGGGCACTCATCGAGCCAATTGTAAGAAAACTTGGCAAAATAAAATTATGAGATGTGGGCACAATAAACAGGTGGTCAGAATTATAATTTCAGATTACAAAAAATAAAAAGGCCAAAATATGAAAGTATGATAGCATATCCATATGAGAGATTCTCTCAAGAACAAGTACACCATAACTGAAATGTATATAGAGCATACATCTGTCTCACGAGGAATCTTTTTACGGACTCCACACTGCAGGAGAGACAAACTCCAGTCTAAAGTTATCAATGAAGGGATATGGAGTAAATGCAAATGAGACAAAGTCTCTACAAATACATGGTAAATAAGCAATGGAACAACGCTTTTATTGTTGTTCTTCATCTTGAAGTCGCCATGAGGCCTTCAACAATGAGCTTTACTCATACCTCATAGCAAGTTCAAGACGGCCCCTAGCACATTTCGAAAACTTAAACTTCCTATTTTAAAAACATAAACCGAATTTGAATGTTGTAATTCCATTACTTTGACCAACATCCAAAATCTATAAAAATAGTAATAAATATATTTTCGTATGCACATTTCGAAAACTTATGTCGAACTTATATATTTCTTTTTTAACAAACGTTTTAGTATTCATTGTACTTAATCAAAGGGAAACAGTAATAAGATTTAAAACTGATAAAAACATGCTGAATGAAAAGCCAAACTCTCAGTAAATCTTGTGTTTTGTGATAAAGAAACAAACCGATTTGACTTTTTGCATCATCATTTATTAATAATCTGTTTAAGAGTGTTATGTAATATTTTACAGAATTGCAGACAAGGTAAATTATGCTTAACTGAATGCTCACAACTTCTCACAATCGTCTTATTCGTTTGTATGCTACAATCAACAATGGTATATGAACCATTATATTTAAGGTGTAACGCATTTACTACATTACATACGTCCTTTGTTATATTCATATTTACAAAGGGACACAAACCTTCCTATTTTAAAAACATAAACCGAATTTGAATGTTGTAATTCCATTACTTTGACCAACATCCAAAATCTATAAAAATAGTAATAAATATATTTTCGTGACAAGCGTTATGATTTAACTTCCCAATTGTGAACTTTCCCTTTCTTCGCAGCAACATACCTACCTCTCCATCCTATGGAGTGTACATGTTACCGACCAGCATGTAGTTTGTACAGTGATTTTTTTTAAACAGAGCAAATACACTCCCCTAAAAATTGCTTAATAAATGATTTGTTCAGCCTATGTTATATTCATCCACCAAGAAATTTTATGGCCGTCAGCATAACATCATTGAAGGATATGACGTGTCAGTATCCCAAATGAAAGCGGACATTTTTAGCTAGATTCACGTCTTCCCGAATTTGACTAAACCGATTTTGACATTTCCTAGATTGAATCACTGACAGTTTGAAGGGTGCTGATAACAGAACAGGACATGCTTTCCCTTCTGGAGTACCTAATGTCACTCGCAGATTTATGGGAGTTCCCACTGTGAATGCCTTGTTTTAAATGTTGTATTTTTTGTTTCTGCGCTTTGTACTTGTAAAACGTCATTGTTTTCTGTGTTCTTGTTTTTGCCATGCGTTTTGACTTTGATTTTTATTAATACCACTCCTTTGTTTCTTCTGTATTCTACTGCTGTTGTTTCTTTGATCGACATCCAACATTGAATTTGACTAGAGCAGATGCTTTTGTATATTTTTTATTCCAATAGGTGTTTTACTGATTTTTTTCTGCAACGGGCGTTCTGGCACGTCTTCCTCCAATACGTCATTTGGTGAGACTAGCTATCTGCAGATGCAGCAGCAGATACGTGGGCATGTTTTGAAGATACAAGTGTTTGAGTAAATCGTCAAGCAGCCAGCTTGGAGTTTATACGTTTTTGTACAGTAAGTGCTTGGATATTTTTAAAGATAACGTTTCAAGATTGAGTCTTGCATAGCTAGTATTACGATAGGGCAAAAGCAAGATGCATTGGTGGCAAAATTGCTTTCATGCGTGTATTTCTTTTGTGTATCTACATATAGCAAGTACCTGCGTTTGTTTCCCTGCAGTTGCTTCTTGTGCATGTTTTTTGGCAACAGATGTTTATATACGTCTTGTGGCAGAAGCATTTAATAGAGCATGTTATTTTCATGTTTTTTAGATAAAAGTTACATCTCCGCCAATACGGCGACATTTTTCTGAAGTAGACTGATTCTTAATTTTACAAAGAAGAAATTTATGTCACACGTTCTGACAGTAATCTGAATTACCATGACAACACTATAATATTAGCTGTAACTTACCGCTATCATATTTTTCTCCATTAAAATGATAAAACACATATTTTCCTTTTTTGACAGCTATATAATTAGGACACGAAGAGTCATCCATAGGTTTTCCAATATAACAAGTCCAAAGTTTTATATAATAATGAAATGTATGACTACATTTATATATATTGACAAAGTGTACATCCTAATGTTGTATGATTGTTGTATTGAAATATGTCTTGATATTAGGGAATTACAATGCTAGTGTTACATAGCCATGGGGATTAATCTTTGTTCATAAAATCATAGAAAAAAATAGCTGAGTCAAGCATAACTTATTGCATATTTTGAATTGAATGACAATCTGTGGTTCAAAGACCTGTTTGAATGATTGATAAATTGCAGCACGATTTTAATTAAAATATAACAAATGCAAACAGTATTTATAAGGAGGAAATGATATACAAAATTTTAAATCGATAAATTATGTTTACTGGGCAATCAAAACAGTACTTAATACACCATGTTACACATACTATAACAGGAGAAAGTTTGATATTCAATGTCAAGCCGACAGCCGTAACAATGGTGACACTGAATTAGTGCTGTTGGTAAATATTTTTACCACTTTTTGTTCAGTTAGTGACGATCGTTTCAAAGCAAAAATGAAAGGGAAACAGATTTGCAATTTCAAGCAATAGCTGTTTTCGTCCCTGGCAGCCAATTCGTCCGCAAAGTCAAAATCTACCTCAACTTCAATTTTTGTTGAAATTGGACAAAGTTGAAATTTTGACGTATTGCTGTGGCCATCTTGGAAATGGCAGCCATTTTTTCAAATGGTGTCTGCTTTTCTCCCTGTGGTGATCTAACTACCTGCCAAGTTTTATTTGATTATAACAAACCGTTTCCTGGAAAATTGCGATATGTTGTTTTTCTGATAACGACTAAAAGTGTGGGGAAGCTGTACAACAAAAAGTTCCTGATTTCCATAAACTTAGATTCATTTGTACAAATTAGTCTTTGAGAATTAACAAAGATGTCAAAATCAGTTATTCTTTGGTAGCCATTTTGAAAAATTTTGTCGGTGCATGCCGTAGCATCTATTGTTTTTTGGTCGAACACACATTTATATTTACTATATAAAGTGGCTTCTCACAAATTGAAAAGTATTGACAAAGTAGTGCAGTTGACTATTTTCTACGGTGGTTCACACTAAAGTCTTGCTTTATCTTTTTGCCCTTTGGATTTCGGCGTTTGACAATTTTTGTTACGCAGTTTTGTTATTTGCCCTTATTTGTTGACTAGTTAATTATGCTCTGCTTTTTAATAAAAAATAGTATAATATTTAAGCTTCAGAAATTTATACCTAAATTGTTTAATTGTTCCTTTAATATGCAATCAGTCTTTAGCAATCAATCAAATCTTACTTCGTAACAGGAAGTGCCTTTATTTGTTATTTTAATATTAAAGTTATTTAATTCTGTATGAAAATTGCATCAATAGTCAATGTTATCCAATATGCAACTGATCAAGTAAGAAAATGTATCAAAATATAACAGAATTATAAATGACAGTACAACTAATTAGATTTATTTTAATATGTGAAACAAAATTTGGCTCTCACACATTCACAAATATCATGATTAAGAAAAATCACTAAAAATTTCTTTAAGTAATAAGGTGTAATATTTTATCAAAAATTAACTTCACCCTTACATGCAACGCACATGCTAGGTAATATTTAAAAAAGAACTTATAGATTCATTGTAGGATTAATCTGAGACATTAAAACTTGAGTGACTTCTTGTAGATATTAAACATGTATTTCTTCATTTACCTTTTTCAAATCTTTTAAGTTTTTTGTTTGTTTGTTTGTTTGTTGTTGTTTTTTTTTTGCACGAAAAAAACACTGTATTGAATTAACTACAACGTTATTATTTGATTGTTGAATCAAATTCCTTTTTTTCAATGTCACTCTACAAAAAGGTTACTTTTCTCAAAAACAGCACTCACTTAGTCACACTATGCCAAATAAGGCAGTTCATTTTCGAATGACAAAACTGAGAACTATTGTTGTTGGAAAATGTTTATCCTATAGACTATCAAATTAACTGTTAAAATGCAAAATGTATTTGTTCTCATGTATATTCGAAGAACTCAAATTCTAATGCAACATTTATATAACGAAAGTTTTGATTGGTCAAAACTTACAGTCAATTCCACCATCTACACAGCTGGGATAAAGTAGGTTTCCTGTTAAGTCTGGTTCCCAATATTGTTACAAATTCACGAGTAAAAAATAGAACATGAAATTGATTTGTTGCATTAGAATCGCAATAACAATACATTATTTGAATACCCGAGGGCGTCAATCTTGATTTGACGGTCAAAATATCCGTTTACATGCTCCGCTACGCGTCGCCTATAAACTGCATTTTGACCGTCAAATCTACGATTGACGCCCTCGGGTATTCAAATAATGTACTGTTATTGCTTAAATAGAGATAGAAAAAAAGAAGGGAAACGGAGAATATGTTAAAGAGACAATGACCCAAAGGGGAGTAATGAAATCTTTCATCTTTTGCTAAATCAGCATTAAGGGATTGCAAAATATAAAATAATTGATTGTCTTTTTTGCTGAAGGTCAAATTCCATTTCTAAAATTTGTTGAGCTGGGTTTAATAATATTGTAATAAAATGTAATGGATCGCATTGGAACTTTATGAATTTTCAAAAGCAAATTAATGAATGTGGATCGAGATTGCATCAAATAGGTTAAATAAGCATTTATTTATGTTAAACAAGTTCGTCTCAGAGTGTAAAATTGATAAATCAATAAACGGCCTTATTACAAGCGAAGGGCAAAAAATTGTTACTAAAACAGTTAACGATCGCTGCAAAATAATTATTGTTGATTAATCATACTTTATTAAATATTAAAAAATAGAGGCTGAGACTGCAGAAAATATTTCACATGATCAGTGACAAAATTAAGGAAAAGGGGGGAAATGTACATGGCACAAAATCCTTATTATGGTAAAATTAAGCAAATGGAACAACGCTTTCAAAAGTAACTACTTTTTAGCTTTGTAATGAACTTTTCACGTAAATTATCTATCAGGCACCACTTTTAGTGGACTGCTAGTCCCCGAGAATATTCACCATCTTAGTAGTACCTGATGCTGACCCAAAAGCTGATTTTATCTGGAGACTTGCAATACAGAAAAAACAATGAAATTGCTTAAAACCAAGGAGTATCTCCCTCTTGAATAGTTCTGTCCTTAGCTAATTTTGGCTTCTCATTCAGATTTGTGTGTTTTTTGTTTTTGTTTTTTGTTTTTTGTTTTTTGTTTTTTTTTGTTTTGTTTTTTTTTTTTTTTTTTTTTTTTTTTTTTTTTTTTTTTTTTTTTTTTTGTTATTTGTCAGATTTTACAAAGTTTAGGTTTGATCTTCCAAATGTTATGATTTGATCTTCACTGAACATACATTAGTTGTCGAATTTATCATATGCAGAGACAAAAACAACAATAACTTTGGTAATTTGTTATTCAATTTAGATATTTCTGAAGATCTTCCCTTGAAAATGACATGTTTTCATACAGATAACTTTCAAACCAGTTCAATAAATATATAATTTCATTTTCTGAAGTAAATAACTTAATACCGAAGTTACTGTTAATTTAGTTTCCTCATATGCGCATTTCGATAACTAATGTCTCTTCACTGCAGATACAAATAAAACATTTGGAAGACCATAAACTCAAAGATTAAACTTTAACCTTTATCAAATGCTTTAGAGAAGTCGCAAGAAAACCAATTTCTTTCTTTTTTTAAGGAATCAAGAATGCAATTGTAAAATTCAGTTAGCTAGTGAATGGAAGAATGTTTAGGGAGAAAGACGGACTAAAGCTCATAGATTAACTTATTTTATTTTGTTTATGTTTTACTTATTTTGTTATTTTTAAGTTTTACGTTCGTCACCACGATTTGACAGACCATTACAATGTTGCTGTTTCACAAATGAGAACAGATATCTTTGGGTAGATCTAGAGTTTGTTACCGGACTGACTAACACCGACTGTGACAAAACCGGACTTTTCACTGGCAGTGTGACGGGTGCCAAGCGTGCAGCAGATCGTGCTTACCCTTCCGGAGTACCTGGTGATACCTCTTATCTTTTCTTCCTTGTTTGTAAGGGAGGGATAGTGTTGGAATTTGATTGAGATTCAATAAGAGTTTTATTTATTTTCCAGTGGGTTCTAGGAATATTTGCATTTTCTAAAATGATATTGTCCTTTTTTCATAATTCTCTTTCGCAATTTTTATTCATATTATTGACATTGTTTCTCTGCTGTTTGAATCTACTTGTATCAGATAATTTGTTAAGTTTTAATACAAATTTCTTATATCTATTTCTTTTTCTAATTTCACATCGATTTTCATTTTTAAACCAGGGTTTGTCTCTGTACCGTATAGTTACACATTATGTTGGTATTGATTCCCTTGCAATTTCAAGATAGACTTTTGTAAATTCTTTACTCATTTCTCCAATATCTTCATAACCTTGCAACATATCCCATTTCAAATTAATAATCATATTTGAAAATTTTCCTTTATACATCCTGACATACAACCATATCTCCCGTTTGAATGAGATTTGCATGTTACTTCTAAAAAGTATCGTGGTCAATTATTTCTAATTGGGATATTGAATACATCAGAGTAAATATAATACTTATTTCAATCAGTTTGTTGTTAGACTTGTTGAAGAGGTCAGAGTTCAAAACCATTGTAAGGACAATATTGTTGTTGGTTTGATATCCAGTCTCAATGGAAAGTCTTAGACCTATGCAGTAGTTACAATCAGTCCATTCAGGACGATATGTGTTGCACAACAGATTGACCTTTACCTCGCAGTTCTACCCAAATGGTTTCATCTAGGTTTTCCAAGTCAGGTCTACGCACTAAAGAAAATCTTACGTCCTCCAAATTAATGTTCAGTGCAAATAAAATTAAAACATTTGGAGGACATTAAACCAAGCCATTGTAAAATCAAAAGAACAAATAACCAAAATAGATCTCAATGCAGAGTTATGTTGCAACGCGGTGTTCTTGAAATTGAATAATAACTTCACTTCGATTTTTATACAGAATCACTAGGATTTGTGCCTTATTTGTTACAGTGTATTTACATGGAATTAATATTTTCTGCACGATATAAAGGAAAAGAAAGTATCATGATAATTTCGAGGCATTCGAAAAAGAGAATTTATGTCATGCCAGTTATCAAATGTACCTATCTCAGAAACTTGAGAGAACCCTTTCATGAAGAATTAAATCATGTGTATGTTTTACATGTTACACAATTTTATATTGATTTCTATAGTTATATCTCATAATGATATTTATTTTGCCGAAAATGATAATTATCGAGACCAATTTCACATCTGACAGACTCAATTATTTGTAGTATAATGTTAAATGAAATGTAATAAATGAAAATTTGTTTATCTATCAACAAAGGAACGAAGATTGCAAAAAGTTTGATACAACTTGAGAGAAGTGAAATTGAAATTTATAGAATATGGAGAATATGTGTTAAAAACTTATCTGCTTCTAAAGGGTGAAATAATTGACTTTTTGATATCAATTCATTTAAAAATTTCAAAATTTCTCGTAATGAAGGATAGTATTGATGCCTTTAGATAAAGGATAGTATTGATGCCTTTTGATAAAGGATAGTATTGATGCCTTTAGATAAAGGATAGTATTGATGCCTTTAAATAACAGAAACTTCAATCATTCAGGCAATCATTATTACTCTCCTTCTGTTCGTTGTGTCTTTGACACATTCCCCATTTCCCTTCTTTTTTTCTGCAAAATGGATGTGAACTAAATGCTTACAACAATACAAAATGATAGGATAATTTCGTCTATAAAACTTCGCCACGACAGCGAAGAGGTACAAACTTTAAGTTCCCTTTTAATATCTTTACACTTTGCCGTTTATTCTATGTTTATTTTGGTGTAAAAATGGGCAATAATGAAAAACAAACTTCGACAAATAAAATGTTACATGGTGAATGAATGAATATGGAGTAAATGCACATGAGACAAAGTCTCTACAAATACATGGTAAGAAACAAGCAAGGGAACAACGCTTTTATTGTTGTTCATCTTGAAGTCACCATTAGGCCTTCAACAATGAGCTTTCTTCATACTTAATAGTAAGTTCAAGACAGCCACTAGCACCGGTTTGAGCGGAATTATTTGCTAATTGTCGAGGTACGCTCGTCATGGATGTGGGATATTGTCAACAAACATTAATCTAGCTGGCAACGTGCTCTTACAATCACTGTCATCCTTTGCCCCACAAAAGCACTAGTGTCTTTAGATAGTAGACGATTGCAACATATAGACATGCACAAAACACTAATCAAGTCGAATGTAAGAAAACGTGGCATTATAAAATAGTGAGATGTGAGCACTTTCAACAGGTGCTCGGAATTACATTTCGAAATTACAAATAAAAAATAAATGTCAAAAATCTAGAAACTTTAGAATGGCATTTTTTCATTTGATTTTATCTTGCACGGAGTCGTTCATCCACCGGACTTGGCATCCCCTAAGCTTATCATTTCTGATATGACTGGTCTCCATGAATATCAGGACACATGTGTCAATATCTACAATGACAGGATATGAAATACATGCATATGAGACAAAGTCTCTACAAATACATGTAAAACCAAACAATATTTTACGAAAAGATATGGAGTAAATGACCACGAGACCATAACTTATATGTAAACCCCAACTGCAGTTAATTTTAATGCGCTGTATTGCCATTTCCCATATTCCTCATTCGCAGCACCAGAGCCCAAACATAGGAAATCCATGATTAAAAAAAGTTTTAAAATGCACAAAACCAAACGAAATCCGAATAATCAGTAATATCAGAAATGGCTTAGGACAAAACTTCGATGGAAGGAGTTAAACCTTACTTTTAGAATTTACATACATTTAGATAAAAGTTATAAACAAAGTGTACACATGAGATATAATCTCATGTACAAGTACAACATATCTAAGAAAAATGAAGAGAATACATCTCAAACACGGAGATTTGTTTTACCAACTCCACACTGCATTAAAAGACAAACTTCTGTATTTAATATTTTACGAAAGGATATGGAGTAAATGAACACGTCACCATAACACATATGTCAACTCTGACTGCAATTAATTTTAACAAGCTGCATGGTCATTTCGGAAATTAATTCCTCATCAGCAGACTATAACCCAAACATAGGAAATTCACAACTAAAAATTAAAAAAGGCTTAAAATGCATAAAAATCAAAGAAATCCGAATAATCAGTAATATCAAACAACGGTAGTAGAATACCGAAGGAACAAGGGAAGCAGTGACTATAAAAATCGGAGTTCAAAGACATAGCAAAAACGGCAACAGAGAAAAACAGACAAAACAATATCAAATATGACTAAGGACAAAAGTACGATAGAAGCAGTTAAACCTTGATTTTAGAATTTACCTAAATAAAGATTTAGTTATAAACAAAGTGTACACATGAGATTGTACACATGAGATATAATCTCATGTACAAGTACATCATATCTAAGAAAAATGGAGAGCATACATCCAAACACGGGGAATTGTTTTACCAACTCCAGACCGAATTCAAAAACAAACTCCTGTACATACAGCTCATTAAAATTATTGCAGTTGGAGTAAACATATGTGTTATGATCTCATGTTCATTTACTCCATATCCTTTCGTGAAATATTAAATATTTTACGAAAGGGTATGGAGTAAATGAACACGAGACCGTATACGTCTCATGTGCATTTACTCCATATCCTTTTATTCACCATATGTTAACTCCCATTGCAATTAATTTGAATGCGCTGTATGGTCATTTCGGAAATAAATTCCTTATCAGCAGCACTAGAACCTAAAAATAGGTTATCCACGATTAAAAAAAATGTTTAAAAATGCATAGAACCAAACGAAATCCGAATAATCAGTAATATAAGACATGGCTTAGGACAAAACAAAGATGGAAGGAGTTAAACTTATCTTTAGAATTTACATAAATTTACGTAAAATGGCTGTTCTTCATCTTGAGGTCACAATTAGGCCTTCAACAGTGAACTTTGTTTATATCCCATGGTAAGTTCGAGATGGCTCTTAGCAACGGTTTGAACAGAATCCATTGCTAAATGATGAGCAACGCAACACTCATGTTCTTT
This sequence comes from Modiolus philippinarum, assembly GCA_002080025.1. Lineage (NCBI taxonomy): Eukaryota > Metazoa > Mollusca > Bivalvia > Mytilida > Modiolidae > Modiolus > Modiolus philippinarum. The sequence goes on from MJUU01052213.1 coordinate 66,492, forward strand.
TTCAGCTGTGGACGCGAGATTGCCAAAAAACATAAATATAAAATTTACTGGCTAGTGTTCTTACAGTTATCTGTTGCCCGACAAAAAGACTCATGGAAACAACAAGTAACAACCACAGGACATTCATCAATTGTAAGATAACTTGGGAAAATAAAACAATGAGATGTTGGCACTATAAACAGAATTGTTAGAGTAAAAATGGGAAATTATGGGAATAAAATGCAAAAAAAAAATGAAAGAATGATGGTGTTTCCATATGAGATATTCTTTCAAGAACAAGTATATCATTACTGAAATATATAGAGTGCATAAATCTATCGGATGAATATGTCCATTTAATTTCTGGTAGTTGTATCTGTTAGATGGATTGTGAGACTGGAAGACCGGTATTCTACGCTTACTTGTACTGCGGAATATGTTCATAGATCATGCCATAACACCTTAGACTTTTGTGTTTTTGTATGAATAAAATGTATTATGAAAGGATATGGAGTAAATGAATATGAGACCATAACACATATGTAAATTCAGACTGGAATCAACTTTTATGAGTTTTATGGCCATTTCGGAAATTAATTCCCCATCAGCAGCACTAAAACCCAAACAGATAAAAAAATGTTCAAACCCAAACGAAATCCGAATAATCAGTAAATTTAGAATGTAGCTTAGGACAAAACTACGATCTCTAGTTCCCATTGTTTTTTTTAAGTATTCGTAATCTGAGAGGTTGCAATACACATTAAAGTACAAGACAGTACAGCTTAATGCTAATCAATGACTTTAAAGAAAAGTTCCGTAAATCTATACTTATTCCAAACGCTTGAATCTATTGACATGATTTTATCATTTCAAAAAAGAGACAGAGCTTAATAATTCCCCATAAATATTAAACGATTTCTATTGTCTAATAATGACTGAATGCAAATTCTAAAATCCCGTTGATAAGATATAATAACGTAACATAAACGCATGCTTGAGATCAACAGGCTTAGTTAATGTTTATCCTAGTACGAGGGTTGTCCCTAAAGTTTTAGGACGGTCTGCGTAAAAATGGATATATATGTCAGAATATAATGAAACAAGGCTATGAATACTTACATTATTTGACGAGTCAATCTCCAAAATTTCATCAGATAATAAGGTTTTTCAATTACATTTCTAACATTTTAAAATACTATAACAACTTTCCAGCGGAGCTTCGAAATACGTTAGTATGACGTCAACGTTAATTTTTCTCGTTATAGTTTTCATTCAACTCAACACATTTTTTGCATCTTTTTAACCAGTCATCGAATATTTTGTCATATTGTTCACTTTTCATATGTAAAATTATGTTCATCACTGCAAACCTAAGATCGGGTAAGTCGTCAAACTTCTGTCCACGGAGAAATAATTTTGATACATGGATATACGGCAAAGTCCATTGGTGCTAGGTCTGGACTATACGGAGGGTGTTTGAAACACTAAAATTAAAGTAAATCGATCTCAACTTTAATTTTTTGCGTTGTTTGCACAGGGGCATTGTCCTGATGTAGGATTACATAGTTCAAATTAGCAGCCAAATAAGGTCGTTTCTTTCTATAGGTGTTTTTTCTGATGTTCACGCAAACTTTATAACAGGTCTCTGCTCCACATTTTCCAAAAAACGTTTCATATTTCAGAAATGCGTTTCCAGTCTCACAGTCTTCGAAGCCGGACATGTCTGCCATATCAAGACTTAAATTTTTGAAATTTGGCATGTGTAAAGTCATTAATTTTATCTAAGTCATAGTATAATTATCGGGAATTTTTTTGTGGGTTTTTTTTTAGAAAACATGACAAATTTAAAAACGGCATTATGCGCGTTACAAGGTATTTTTGTCAAGCTCCGGGTCCCAATCTCTGTTTCAAATATGAAGTCATTATTTCGATATCAAATGAAAAATTTCGGGGTTACATATATATAGTATGTAGGTTTTTGTTGTAGATCACAAATACCAGAAAAGAATAGACATGAGACGTTGTTTTTGTTTTTATGAGTACTTGTCCTAAAACTTTTGGGACAACCCTCGTATATATAAGAATATGACAATTCCCTTCCGAATTCTCACATACAAGTGTGAAGAGGAGGACGTGTAATCTTTAAAACAAATTAAGTATATGCATAAATTCTTGAATGTATTCCAAGATAATGGATCTCAGTATGGTCTATTGACATATTAGTAATCCATTAACATGACAATTATTTTTATTGTATTTATAGAAAATGTAATATTAATTCATACAGTTATTTAATGATTTATGATTGTTGCTAGATCTAAATTTCAGAAACTTTTGCTTCAAACTACGGAGTATTTCCCTCTTGCATAGCTTTTTCCATAGCTGATTTTTGCTGTTCTATCTAAATCTTTTTTGGTAATTTACACATGTTTCGTAAGTTGTCGAAATGTCAGTATGCAAATATTAAGTCCACAGTCAAGTAAGTGAGAACGAAAATGAACAAAGGCAACATCGGAAACACTAAAAAAACAAGGACACGACTTGAGTACGGGACAAAAAAGAAAAATGAAGACACACATACAGATGAACAACACGGAACCAATAAAACCATGGTTGAGGATCAAGTGTACCAGTATAGTAGCCATCTCCTGTCCTATTATAAGCCACCCGCCGTGTTGAATATGTCAACTCCGGTAGTAAAGTCAAATCCGATAGAGGAAAAACAAACTTTAGTTATAGAGGTAAAGATCTGTTGTCATCTGGGAAACGGATATCCCATAGCGATCCATAAGATTCACAGTAACTTCGGTATTTTGTTATTAACCATACACGGTAAGTATTGTACTTGCTTCAATGGCATTCGCAAACGAAACGTCGTGTTCAGCATGATGGTTTCAGTAAATAAATTAACAGTTTTGTCAGGAGTTGAAATTAAAAAAGGATGGTGTTTATTTCGCTGAACTTGATTACTCTTTATTAAGGGGCCGACTCCGACCTGCCGTACGGTGTTGGGTTTCCTTACCGTTCATTGAAGATCTTATGTTGGCTTTGAGTCGTTATTACTCCCCTTTGGGTCGTTGTCTTTTTGACCCATTCCCCGTTTCCATTCTAATCTACAAAGTAGGTGATAAACCACAGGGAAAACATTATTCCGCTATAGTCCTTGCATGGTACAGACGTGAAGTTAATATGACCATTTTAAAAGTATTTCAGTAAGCTGTAAGCTGTGGTCCGAAATACAATATCTTACATCAAAGCGCCCCAGTCTCCCTCAGTAGTATATGGGGACAGTTCACAGCGGATTTGAGGAGGTGGAGCGAGGTGGAGCCGGAAGTGACGTCACCGGAAGTGACGTAGAACGGAAGTGACGTGATGGAAATCACGTGACCAGAAGCGAAAGTCACGTGACCGGATGTAGACGTGTTTATGATGCGCATGCGCAACCGGAAGTAGGTGTGTAACTACTGTAAGTAGCCATGTTGACCGGAAATGACTCGTTGGAACAACACGTGACCCCGCAGGGGTCACGGTTGACCTTAGTCCATAACGCATGCGTGACCGGAAGTGGGCGTAGCCCCATGTGTACACCGGAAGTGGGTGTGTATCTACTGTAAGTAGCCATATTGATAGGTAATGACGTGTTGGAACAACACGTGACCCCGCAGGGGTCACGGTTGACCTTACTACAATGTACATGCGCGACCGGAAGTGGGGCGTAGCCCCAGGTATAGACCGGAAGTCGGATATTTTCTTTATTTATCCTCCCTTTTTGTGTGTTGTAACAATGTTCTTTGTATTTTCTTCCCTTTTCATTCAATTTCTCCCTTGTCTCACCCTTTTTTAAATGTTGTTATACCTTTTCAACCCCTTTTCAGTATTGTTCTACAATCCAATAGATTAATGTCCTCTTATGCCACCCTTTTCAATGTTGTTGTTTGTATTTCTTTCTTTTTCATCCAATTTCTAGACTAATACCTTTTTTTAAATGTTTTAATAGCATTTTGCCCCTTTTCAGTATTGTTCTTTGTATTTTCTACTTTTTTCATCCAATTTTCTCCATAATCCCAATCTTTTTTAAATGTTGTTATACCTTTTCAGCCCCTTTTTCAGTATTGTTCTCCACTCTAATGTTTAACCTAATATCCAGGCGTGGTCATTCAGCAGTTACCATTATATTTCTGTAGGTGTCTTCTGTCAGGTCCGCGTTCGTCAAAGGGACATAACTCTTGGGGATACCCATGATTTTTGGGTGTCTTCTTTCAGGTCCGCGTTCGTCAAAGGGACATAACTCTTGGGAATACCCATGGTTTTTTTGGGTGTCTTCTATCAGGTCCGCGTGTGTCAAAGGGACATAACACTTGGAATACCCATGTTTTTTGGGTGTCTTCTATCAGGTCCGCGTTCGTCAAAGGGACATAACTCTTGCTACTTTTTTCCCGCGCTTTTTTATCTGTTGTAATAGCATTTCAACTTTTTTTTCAGTATTGTTCTTTGTAATTTCTCCCTTCTCATCCAATGTTTAGACTAAAGTCCTCTTGTGTAACCTTTTGTATGTTGTTGTTTGTATTTCTTTCCTTTTCATCCAATTTCTAGACTAATACCCTTTTTTAAATGTTTTAATAGCATTTTGCCCCTTTTCAATATTGTTCTATGTATTTTCTACTTTTTTCATCCAATTTTCTTCATAATCCCAATCTTTTTTAAATGTTGTTATACCTTTTCAGCCCCTTTTCAACGTTGTTCTTTGTATTTCAAGCCAATGTTTAACCTGATATCCGGGCGTGGTCATTCAGCAATTGTCATTATATTTCTGAGGGTGTCTTCTATCAGGTCCGCGTTCGTCAAAGGGACATAACTCTTGGGAGTTCCCGCGTTTTGTAGGTGTCTTCTATCAGGTCCGCGTTCGTCAAAGGGACATAACTCTTGGGAATACCCATGATTTTTTTGGGTGTCTTCTATCAGGTCCGCGTTCGTCAAAGGGACATAACACTTAGGAATACCCATGTTTTTTGGGGTGTCTTCTATCAGGTCCGCGTTCGTCGCGGCCATTCAAGGGGTTGTTAAGTACAATGTTGCTAGGTGTCTTCTGTCAGGTCCGCGTTCGTCAAAGGGACATAACTCTGGCTTTTGAGGGAACATGTATGGACACGTCTGAACCTGTCGAAACAAGTCGTAACGAAACAAAAAAGTGGATTTAAGGTGTACATAATGTGGACCAATCAGAAAGCAGAAAAATTAACCAATCACAACACAGAGTTTTGACCAATCACTACTCTTGTTCCATAAGTTACTGACCAATCGCAGCCGTCGAGACAAATGACTTGAACTATATAAACCCGTGCCCAGCTCATTCGCCGTTCTACTTTAAAATGGCTCACCCACTTGCCAAGAATCGTGTCCTGTTGGTGAAGGAGACTCCAGTCGACGATGTCCTGACCAGAATAAAACAGATGGTGACAACAGAAGAAAGAGAATTTCTGGCCTGTTTGAATCCGCGTGAAAAACGCACAGAAGCTTTGCTGGACTTGCTCCAAAAAAGAGGACCTGCAGCTATCGATGCCTTTTGCCATGCTCTGATGTTGGTCGGTAGAGAAGACCTTGTTGCCGTTGTAAGGGACGAAGACACCGAAAATATGGAGATATGTTGTCCAGAGCTGTCTACATTTCATTTGGGAGATGAAATCTACCTGGAAGTCAGCAGCCATGGTGTTACATTGAAGAATGGTATACAGACCATCTACTTCCCGGTGGTGCGCTGGATAATGCTGAGATACGTCCTCGACGATCTGGATGACGCCGTCCATTTCTTACAGCATAACAGATATGCGTCGTTCGAGAGACATCTAGGTGGTAACGTGTACGTAAGAGCAGAAAGTCCGTCTGTGTACGTGGAATTCTGGTACAAAGACATGGGAAGCATACAACTAGATTTTGAGAAGTTCGATAAATTGAAAGACGTAGATAAAATCTTACCCACCTTCCTACCAGAGCTGAATATTCGTGTTCCTTGTGAATTTACCCATCCCAACATAGAAGAGGCACTGTACTGCAGCGAATGTACTCCCAATGGACCAGACTTAGATTAAAGAAAATCAAGACTAATATACAAACGGCCCTTTTCAGGGCCACCTACTTATTTCAAAGAGAGTTTCATGTCTTCTTGAATCAATTCACACATATGACAAACCATATATTTGTTTTGTTTTTTTTTTTTTGTTTTGTTTGTTTGTTTGTTTGTTTTTTTTAATTTACCTTTTTTTTCACTCATATCTTATGACAAACTATATATATAATTTGTTTTTGTTTTGTTTGTTTTTGTTTATTCTATTTACCCTTTTTCTCTGTGGGTGTCTTCTCTCAGGTCCGCGTTCATCGCGGCCATTCTTTTTCTAAGGGAGATAACTCTTGGGATTATCCATGTTTTTGAGTTGATAAGCAAATTGTTGGTTACTAAGTGTCTTCTGTCGCGTCCGCGTTCATAGTTTGTAACTTAGTTTAATGTCACTCTGCATTTCTCCAGGCTTGTGACTGGCTATAACTGTAACGTTATAGGCTGCATTACCCCCTTTTTTCTTCTTTTTTCCCTTTTTCTTTTTTTTTCTGTTCAATGAGGGTTTGTTGTGGTGTCGACTTTTTTGGCAGTATA
>MJUU01052215.1:0-43597 GCA_002080025.1 Modiolus philippinarum
TATTCAACGTATGTTGAATTAAGCCCCGTGCTATTTCCCGCCAAATCTGTTCGGAATACAATTCTCGGTGTTTATCATTGATCTTAGAGAAAAAGATTACACCACTTTATCCCGTTTACTACCATGTTTTATCCACTCTCGATAGTTACATTTTAAAATTTAAAAATGCTCGGCAAGCCTCGCAATTAAAATTTTAAAATTTAACTATCTCTAGTGGATAAAATATGGTAATGAACGGGATCTTGTGGTGTAATCTATATTTCTACAACGATAACTAAGTTGATAAAGAAATTTATCACATCGAGTTAAATGAATTTTGCAAATATTTGAAAACGAGGCTTGCCGAGTTTTTAAACGTTTGAAAAATTTAACAAGATGTGAGAAATTTCATAATTAATGCGTTTAAGTTATAGAAAAAGTAAAACACCGAGGATAATGTTCCGACAGGAAATTTGCTCGAAATTGGAGAATATAAGATAAATATAAATAGACCCTAAGTTTTTGTTCTCCATATTTAAAGTTTCTGTTGGTGCTGTATACCATCTTTAGAATGATAGGTTGTGATTACTAAATTTAGATAGTTGTTTTCAGTTAATGACACAAAATACCAAAAATCTTGGAAAACTGTGAAATGATGCTGATTGCACATTTAAAAAATTATTTTCAGTTTTATGAACATTTAAAAAAATAGTTTTCCTACACTTTAGTAGATAGAAATTATACTAAAGTGTATTGGTAGATTATTTTGTACATTCATACATGTAGCATATGATTTTGAAAAATTAAATTTGGTAAATAAAATGCCTATTGTTTGAAAAATCTCTTCGCCATCTTTGATTTGTTGCCTTTTTCTGAATTCTTTTCATTTTTAAAACTTTAGAGGTATAGAAATCATTTCGAAAAAAAATTCAAACATGTTCAACATGGCACAATTTTAGGAAACTTGTAAAAGACTGGGGGGTGGAATCATAAGCGGAAATTAAAGTGAATGCAGTATAGTTAGATTTATTGTTATTTGTGAAGCATAATATGGGTTTTCCTCATTAGATAACAGATGTGTTAGCAGATTAAAATGAAAGACCTTCTATAAATAAATGTTATTTGCAACTAGAGTTAATTTGCATAAGAAGCAAAATAAATATACTTTCTTCCTGGCCTTTTTATTTGTTTTATACAGATATGTCAACTATGATGTCGTGTTTTGACAAAGCAAGGGTTGAAAAATTATAGGCTTTGTAAAATCAGATCCTATAAACTGAAGAAAAGCTAAAAATATAAATACATGTACATAAATACATAGATAAATACATATTTTCTCTCCGTCCAAGATACATCGGCAAACGAATACCGAAGCAAGAACGAGGAAAGGGGGAATTCTAAAATTTTAAATCCAAAATCACGGCAATTCACGGCCAACACGAATTGAGACAGTATGACAAAGACAAAACAAATAAACAAATATGAATAAGAACGCCACAAAACTAAAGCACTAGCAGTGCGAACCCCTATAAAAACTTAGGTATCATCAGGTGTAATTGGCACCCGTCACACTTCCAGTGAAAAGTTCGGTCTTGTTACAGTCGGTGTTAGTCAGTCCGGTAACAAACTTTGGATCTACACAAGGATATCTGTTCTCATTTGTGAAATAGAAACATTGTAACTGTCTGTCAAATCGTGCTGAAGACCATAAAACTTCTGTAGTGACAATTGCAACAGTGGAAATTGTGGTCATGGAGTTAGTAGTCAACCTGTTTTGGGTTTTATTCGTAGGTTTATTATAAGATAGGAAACGGGACAGATAAAGGGGGGTGTGTACCCATAAACCGTTTTAGCCCTACTGCTGGCTTTTGCTAGTGCAGGTAACAAGTCCGGCTGTCCCGAGTTCCTATCTTTGTTTACGTTTGTCTTTTTTAATTGTTTCTCCCTGTGTATTTTCCTGGCAGATTGTGGCACGTAATTGTAATTTTCAGCCATTGTAGATGTTTCCTGTTATCAACCTGTTTACATGTAATATGTATCTTTTTGGAGTTAGAAAAGGCTCTTTGGGTTATTTGTTCTCTGTCAGATCTTTCATTTTGAATTTAGGTCTTCAAGTGACTGACTTTTGTCTGCCCTGACGAGAGATTAATTGTCAAAATAACCATCTACAGAACTAAAATTAGTTTTAGTTTTGGAATTTCTTTATTACATGTATTACCTTTCCTTACCTTTATCTTTTATATTATTATAGAAAAACATGATCTAAATTCTCCAGTGCAAACAAGATACATTTCTGTAATACAAAATAATGCAAATACGATAGTATCAGAAAACAGTATACATTGATGAATAACAAATAACAAAATACCGAAGTTACTGTTAATTTATTTTCTGCATATGCGGATTTCGATAACTAATTTCTCACTTTTGAGACACAGCAGTTCCTATTGAGATGTGAGATTTCCTTGTCTTGCACTAGTGTAAGACAAAAAAATCGCGTGCAGTTTACCGGCAAATATTGTGTTTGCACATTTAGGGGCTGTAGTCTACACCTGTCCACATAAGTGATCATAAGTGGATTAAATCTATGTATTATTAAATTATTATATCCTTTAAAGTAAAATTTAAAAAGAAAATACAAGAAAAATCATCTTTAAAAATATGGCGCGCTCGGGTATACGTTCCTGATTTTATGACGTTACAAAAAGGGACATAACTCCTTGTGTAAACAGACGAAAAAGGGACGACATTTTTGTGTGGACTTAAGTATATTTTAGGCTGAATACAGTGAGAAATTAAATCAAACACCAGTGGAAGTGCGAGACAAGAGAATCTCAGACACCCTCGGGTAAGATTTCAATCATCTCGGACTCAGCAAGCTTCGTCCGAGACTGGAAATCTTACCCTTGGGTGTCTGAGATTCTCTTGTCTCGCACTTCCCCTGGTGTTAGATTCTTAATGTCTCATCAGTGCAAATCAAGTCAGTCCATTAACCGAAAAACCTGTTAAAGAGAGCAATTAACCAAAAGGAATTAATAGAAAAGTCACAATTCAGCTAAGGACAGAGCTAAACATGAGGGAGAAATTATATTAGCATTCGGGGGACATTACTCCCTGTAAAATTTAAAAAAAAAAAAGAGATTCAGTGATATTATTTTCATGTTTGTTATAATTCTATTATTGAAAAAAAATCGTGTGCCGTTATTCTATTCTCTGAATTTTGAGTTTTTATTTACTTAAATTTATTATTTCAAGATTATAAAGTTAAAAAAAGCTTGCATAATTGTTGACTACATAAAGAATGATACTAATAACGGCAGTACTGATGAAGACAAATGACTAAATACCGAGGAAACTGTTAATTTAAATTCTGCATATGCGCATTTCAACAACTTATGTCTCTTCAGTGCAGATAAATCTAAACGTTTGGAAGACCATAAACTCAAAGATGTTAAAAAACAGATATAGAACAAATAACCAATATGATCAAAATATAAAGTCAAAATCAGCTACGGACAGAGCTTTGCACGAGGGAGATACTCAAGCGAAGTATACTTTCCGAAGGAAGAAATTCAAATCCACTGTTTGTCTTATAAAGCAAAATAGTGTACCAACCAATTAATAATCGATCATAAGACATTATTATAACACGATCGGTGCAAATTCAGTTAAAACTGAAAAGAGGTTCGCCGAAGACTGAGAATAAGAAAACTTTTTAATTAAAGCAAAGGTCGAGAAAGAACAATTTTCTGAAAAATGATACATATTCAAATATTGTTTTATTTTTTAAAACTGAATCTAACGGACTTCGAAGTGTATTAGGATTGTTTATATTTATGGATTTAAACGGTTGTTAGAAATAATTAGGGCCCCGCCATGAAATGGCGGCGCCCTATAGTAATCAGCCTGTCCTTCCGTCTGTCTGTCCGTCTGTCTGTCTGTCCGTCAGCGTTTTCTATGTCGTACGATAACTCAAGATTGCATGCATTGATTCTTATGATTTTTAAACTCAAAGTTGAAAATGGCCAAAGGAAGCTCCCTTTCGTTTTTGAGGAAAATCGGAAAATGATTTTTGGGAAAAAAACTTAGTTTTAATGTGAAAAAGTGCATATTTTGAGAATTAGCTCTATGTCGTATGATAACTTAAGACTGCCTTCAGGAATTTTAATGATTTTGATACTCAAGGTTGAACTTGACCAAAGTAAGCTCTCTTTCATTTTTGAGGGAAATCAGAAAATGATTTTTGGGAAAAAACTTAGTTTTTATATGAGAAAGTGCATATTTTGAGAATTAGCTCTATGTCGTATGATAACTTATCTTGATACTCAAAGTTGAGCTTGAGGAAAGGAAGCTCCCTTTCGTTTTTGAGGAAAATCGGAAAATGATTTTTGGGAAAAACTTAGTTTTTATATGAAAAAGTGCATATTTTGAGAATTAGCTCTATGTCGTATGATAACTTAAGATTGCCTTCAGGGATTTTAATGATTTTGATACTCAAGGTTGAACATGACCAAAGAAAGGTCCCTTTCATTTTTGAGGAAAATCGGAAAATGATTTTTGGGAAAAAACTTAGTTTTTATATGAAAAAGTGCATATTTTGAGAATAAGGCCTATGTCGTATGATAACTTAAGATTGCTTTCAGGGATTTTAATGATTTTGATACTCAAGGTTGAACTTGAGCAAAGGAAGCTCCCTGTCGGTTTTGAGGAAAATGGGAAAATGATTTTTGGGAAAAACTTAGTTTTTATATGAAAAAGTGCATATTTTGAGAATTAGCTCTATGTCGAATGATAACTTAAGATTGCCTTCAGGGATTTTGATGGTTTTGATACTTAAGGTTGAACTTGACCAAGGAAGCTCCCTTTCGTTTTTGAGGAAATCGGAAAATGATTTTATGGAAAAAAACTTAGTTTTTATATGAAAAAGTGCATATTTTGAGAATTAGCTCTTAGTCGTATGATAACTTAAAATTGCCTTCAGGGATTTTAATGATTTTAATACTCAAAGTTGAACTTGAGCAAAGGAAGCTCCCTATCGGTTTTGAGGAAAATCGGAAAATGATTTTTGGGAAAAACTTCATTTTAATATGAAAAAGTGCATATTTTGAGAATAAGCCCTATGTCGTATGATAACTTAAGATTGCCCCCAGGGATTTTAATGGTTTTGATACTTAAGGTTGAACTTGACCAAAGGAAGCTCCCTTTCGTTTTTGAGGAAAATCGGAAAATGATTTTTTGGAAAAAAACTTAGTTTTTATATGAAAAAGTGCATATTTTGAGAATTAGCTCTTAGTCGTATGATAACTTAAAATTGCCTTCAGGGATTTTAATGATTTTGATACTCAAAGTTGAACTTGGCCAAAGGAAGCTCCCTTTCATTTTTCAGGAAAATTTGGTAACAATTTTGAGGGAAAAACTTAGTTTTTATATGAAAAAGTGCATATTTTAAGACTAAACTCTATGTTGTACAATAAATTAAGATTGCCTTCAGGGATTTATATGATTTTGATACACAAGGTTGGTCTTGACCAAAGGAAGCTCCCTTTTGTTTTTGAGGAAAATCCAAATACATTTTTGGGGGAAAAAACATAGTTTTTATATGAAAAACATAGTTTTTATATGAAAAACAGCATATTTTGAGAATAAGCTCTTTGTTGTATGATAGTTTGAAATGACCTTCACAGATATTTGCAAGTTTTATGCACAGTGTTGAACTTGATCAAAAGAAGGCCCTTAATGATTTTTAGGAGATTCATAAAACATTTTGGGGAAAAAACTTAGTTTATATATGAAAATAAAACATATTTTGAGAATTAACTCTGTCATATGATACATTGTGTAACTTGAAATGACCTTCATATATTTTTATTCATTGTTTTGATTTGATCTAAACAGATGACCCATAGTTGTCAAAATGGCCATATATAGAAACATAATTTACAATAACTTAGGATTTTGTTATTTATGATTTTCCCCAAATATTGTTTTATGATTTCCATGAAATTCCGCAAACAGGTTTTTGGGACATGCAAGGGGACGGGGCCCTTTCTGACTTTGTCAGTATTCTAGTTTTATTTGGGACTGAATTTTTACATCTCGTGGAGACGAAAAAGTGTACGTCATATTGTAACCAAGCATGGAATTCAACAAACAGTCATGATATGTGATAACAAAATACCAAAGTTACTGTTAATTTTGTCTGCATATTGCCATTTCGATAACTAATGTCTCTTCAGTGAAGATCGAATAAAACAATTGGAAATCCAAAAACTGAAACATCTAAAGATGAAGAATTAAGATGACATGGACAGCTGAGAACCAAAACCGTCAGCAATAAGGTATTTAAACGGTTATATTATAACGGTCGACGATGTGTAATCGAACAGTCGTTTTATATTGATCGACAATCAGTTGTTACATGTTTACATTTGTATAACATAAAGATTGACAGTGAATTCTGAATTGGTTGTTTACACGGATCGACAAAAAGTTTCTAAAACAATGGCAGTAGAATACCGAAGGAACAAAGGGAGGCGCTGACTACCTAAGACATGGTAAAAACGGCAACAGAGAAAAAAGACAAAACAAGGACGTGACACAGCTACAATGCCCGGAAATAAAAAGATAACATTTTGAACTAAGGCACTCATAGTGTGAACTCCCATGAAAACCGGGAGTGGCATCAGGTGCTCCGGAAAGATAAGCATGTCCTACCCCGCTAGCGACACCCGTCACACTATAAGTGAGGCATTAGTCTTTTGAAAGGTCTGTTTGGTAGCGGATTGGTTAATGTCATTTTCTAACCCTTAGACAAAAAACCAATAAAATCCATCATACATGTTACTTCTCGAACCCTCAAACAGTACCATCGTGAAATTTTGAAAAGCTTTTTGAAAATCTCTATAGATTGAAACAATCACAAGGACAAATCGGTAGCACAAACATCTCTGACAAAGACAAAACTAATATTTTACAGTATGATATACAAGACAACACGAAAAACTGAAGTGCTGCCAGTGTGAACTCCAAACAAAATCCGGGAGTGACATCAGGTGCTCCGGATGGGTAAGCATTTCTTGCTCCACTAGCGGCACCCGTCACACTATCAGTGAGTCAATCGATGGTTGAGTCAAATCCGGTTATGTCAAATTCGTGAAGACGTGAAATCTGGCTGAAAATGTTTTCATTTGGGACACAGACACGTCATATCTGTCAATGATGTTATGGCTACGGCCATAGAATTTCTGAAGGGATGAAGGTAACAAAGGCTGAACAAATCCCTAACTAAGCAGCTTTTGGGACAGTGTGTTTGCTCTATTAAAAAAATCACTGTATAAACTACATGCTCCACAGTAACGAATCAACTGTAAAATGTACACTCCATAGGCTGGAGAGGTAGGTATATTAATTTCTGCCCGGAAAGAGAAAGTTCACAATTTGGAAGTTAAAATCATATAGCGTAGATTTCAAACGTCCATCTTCGTCAATGTATATTAAGAGATCTAAGTACGAAGCTGAAGTAGGTGTATCAGTAGTCTGTTGAATTTCAAGCTCATTGGAATAGATCTGGTGTAAATATTCCTTGAATTTTGGATTATTAAGAGAAACTACACCGTCTATGTAGCGGAAGCTGAAATTAAAGGACTGTTTTTTTTCTGTATTATCCCTTGTAAAAACTTCGCCTCATACGAGAAAAGAAAGAGATCAGCTAAAAGTGGCGCGCATTTAGTTCCCATGGGAATCCCTATTGTCTATTGAAAAACACGGCCATCAATCGACAAAAATATTATCTATTAAAAATTCCAACATCTTGATTACGTCATTCTCCGTGTACCTCTTTGTTTGACTCAGTGTGGATCTTTACAAAATATGTTTTGTCTTTCCCTACTACTAAATAAGTGTATCTGCGTTCTCCGTTTTTAATTCAGAAACATTGATGTATCAAATCCGAAATTACTGTTTTCAATTCATTGTGTGGCAGGGTAGTATAAAGAGTAGAAAAATCAGAAGTTTGTATGCTGTGACAATGGGTAAGATTACTAGCGGATAGCTGTTCGAGGAGATCTTTAGAATTTTTTTAGAATCCACATCTGATTGACGCCGCTCGTGGAGTAGACTTTATCACAGTAACTTTTCAGGGCATCTCTGACTAAATGTTTATTCAAAAAAACGGTGCATAGTGAGTCGTGAAACGTTATATTCCATAAAGGCAGACAATGACTTTCGAAACGGTTATTTTATAAGTGTCTAAAATTTAGTTCAGTCATTCTATGGTCTGACTTGTAAACTAATTACAATAGAAATTATTTTTTCGGGAAAAATTCAAGAAACTATTGTATTGAATCATATTAAAAATCGAGAAAAATCGAAATTGGGGAAAGTCGGCAAATAACGATTTAATAGTCGCGCCTGAGACTATGGTATCCGTGATAGTCGTAGATACAGAAGAGTTCACAAGAGAGATAATACATAAGATTAACAGCAGACGATTAATGTAATATGCATAGAATTTATTGTGGTCATACAAACTATGATGTTAAACCCCCTACTTCTTATTCAAGCAATACGCATCATGTGCGCAGTTTAAATGAGTGCAAAATACAATCGACGGATAAAAAAAGAATGGAAAGCCATTACAGCCATAACACGATTAATATAAATATTGTTGATAATAGATTTTCGGTGATTCAGGGTGAACATAATATGAAAATTTATAAATTTGCATCCATTTTAACTTTGTCTGGCGAATGACAAAAGGTATGGAAAGCCAATACAGCAATAAGTAACTAAATACCAATTTTACACATCAACGGTAAATTTAAGTGCTGTAAAAGATTAAGGTTCATTGAAAAAGCTACAGGTATTGGGGTTTTGGACTTTTTCAATGAGGGAGACAGAAGATTAAGACCTTATAATGTACGTTATAAACCTATTAAATGCAGGTTTCTCTACCTGAAAATTTGTGATTGGTTCTCATTTATTTCCCCGTGTAAAATACAAAATACTGTTAAAATTAAATAAGAAAAGTGAAATTGTTTAAAATACATTTAAATCATTCTCTTCAGGTAGTTATGAAGTTCTTAGAGGAATACAGGAAAGAATAAATTTGATTTAATTTTATTTTGGTAAGTAAATTTCAAAAATATGGAGAACACGAATCTTTAAGCAATGTTCAATTACCACAGTTCAGAGGGGTTTGAATCAATTCAACATGTTAAAAACTCTACGCAAATGCAATTTTCATACTAGTAGACTGTTTGTCTTGTGTCTCTTTTACAGCATAAAAATTGTGAAAAACATGTTCTTACACATGAATCAGCTGACAAATCTAATTATGCTGACCATATAAAATATCTATAGTTCATATTTTTTGCAGTTAGTTGTGGAATTCTTTAAGAGATACAGAGAGTGTAGGTATAATCAATTTTATTTTGGTAAGTAAATTTCTTAAAACCCAGAATGCCTGTGTTGATCACATGACTTTTTTTATCAAATGGTCATGTGGGAAAAGCCCAATATGTAAAGACAGTAATA
This sequence comes from Modiolus philippinarum, assembly GCA_002080025.1. Taxonomy (NCBI): domain Eukaryota; kingdom Metazoa; phylum Mollusca; class Bivalvia; order Mytilida; family Modiolidae; genus Modiolus; species Modiolus philippinarum. The sequence goes on from MJUU01052215.1 coordinate 9,514, forward strand.
CCTTCAAATTTAGCCTGTGTAATTTACAATCTTTTAAAACCTTTTTTATAATGAAGTGTTAAACATCTTACACATTCAAATTTTCAAAGGCTGAGGAACATCGAGATTATCTGCGAGGCCAATCTGATATGACTTTGGTGATTTATTACTTAGTGTTCTGCCAAATTGTGTCCCGCACTTGATCTACAACCCATTTTTAAGTACATATAGCTGTTTTTCGTTTTTCCTATCAGTTCAAATGGGATTTTAATAGCCGAATTTGATCCAGCAATTATAATATGCAAATGAGCAAACCGATACTGATTTCTGGCTATGGTGAACTCCTAAAAATGAATGTCATCAGGTGCTCTGGGAGGATAAGCATGACCTGCCCACATGCAGCACCAATCACACTTTAAGTGAAAAGTGCAATGTCATTATGTGACTGTTGTTTTTTGGATATTGATTTTTAGTCTTTTGTTATTTTTATTTTCTACGTCCTTATAAAACAAAGACCAATTTGTTCTTTATTCAATAAAGATATGAAATATTATGAATTATATAAAAACAAGTAAAGCAATTATTTGAACTATGGTTCATTTTGATTTTTTGTAGGTAGCTATGGATGTGTGTGTGTTTTCTTTGGAACTTCTTTAGATAATGTACAATCAGTCGTTCAATTACGGGAAAAAGGGAGTAATAGTATTAACAAGACTTGTATCATAAGAAAACAATCAATAATAACAACTCCTGGTCACAAAGTTCGTCAGGATTGCAGAGGAGATTACATCAACACGAAAACGATTAATAAAGACATGAAAAACATTCAAACTCCCGAACCCTGCCGTGATCTTCGATCTCTTTACACCAACGTTTCATTTTAAAGAGAACTGCATATTATGTGGAAAGTTGTCTGTCCAGAAAAGAGGAACTGACGCCTTTTTTCTCAAAAAACATACTGACTATATGCAGGGAAAGGAATGATGATTGGTCGTAAAATATTATGGCAATATTGAACATGGCACCAGCTGATTTACATGCTGCGGACGCGATATATCATCAAAGATGCAGCACAAGTTTCTGGACTGGAAAACAAATTCCTTGTTCTGAATTAGAAAACAAAGAAAACAAGTGGTTGATACCAGGACATCCAAATAACTAAATACCGAGGTTACTGTGAATTTACTTTCTGCATATGCGCATTTCGACAACTTATGTCTCTTCAGTGCAGATAAAATCCAATAGAAGATCTTACAGAACAAGCTTTAATGAAAATAGTTAAATACCGTAATGAACGACAAGACGAGCAAGTATTAATTAATGATTTAGTAGATGAAATGGAAGACATATGTGGTGAAGAGCGTTCAGTGCTGTGCATATGAAGAAAATACTCACTTTGGAAATACTCCATTTTTTTTACAGTAGACCATGAACAAGGAACCCAGAAAGTAAAAAGAATTTTATTATTGCGACCGCTGCAAATCCAATCAAGGCAGGCGTTAAGTATTCATCTCAAACTGAAATATCATCAGTAGACAAAAAAGTCAAATTTGTTCCAGAATCATTAAGATTATTTCTACGATCGCTGTTAAGTTAGGCTAATTCGGGCGTCAAAATTGGGATTTATTGGGCAGGTAATAATACAATCAACTCGACCAAGATCTATTATTTCTCCATTAAAAATCGACCTCGGTATCCAGTTGCATCACCAGTTCAGTACAAGATTTCTTCTCGATACTCTTAACGCTCTTAGATTTTCGTCGTCTTTCAGAGGTACAAAAATTTGAAATAAGGGCTGCAGCGTCAAATAGAAAATATCTAGGCACGACCAATAACACCACATTCACTCAATATGTAGCAGATCATGTTGACCACAACTTCCGGACACTTGACGGTCATGGGACTTTCCAAGGTATGTGTTTGATTAAGGCCGTCACACCAGGGTTTAGAATCTTACGGCCAATTCCACGAATTTCTCCTACAATTCAAGAGATAATAGATTTATCAAAAATCAACATTGAAATTTATAAGGTACAGCCAAATTAACCTTCAATGATAATAATTTTCTAGTCGTATGTTGACATGACACGGAAGTTGGATCTTCTTTGTAAAGTTTAATGGCCAATTTCATCCATCAAGCCCAGCTGAAAAAAAGTGATGGATGATGAATATCCTGGAATGTCTTCAGTGATCTTTCTTCCAATGCCTGATATTATTCCAAGTGAACTTTACACTTTGTAGGCAAAGAAGCTTTACACTTTGTAGGCAAAGAAGCCAGAGCTCAAAACTTTACTCAAATATTAACGTCTGATCAGCCACGTTATAACAGAACTGCATGAGGCTGATTATACGTTGGATTGTCTTTTAAATAGAAACTTATCTGTGGAAGAAGTATTCAAAAGTCCCAGGATTGGGGTATTCAGAGAGTCACATAAGAATTTTAGCACTTCCCGACTTTGGTTTGAATATATATGCTTTTGCTGGTGCCGGTACCAAGTCCGGCTATCCCGAGTTCCTATCGTTATTTATGTTTGTCTCTTGTTTTCATTATTGTTTTTCTGGTGCAGTTTGCTTGTAAATTGTGGCATGTGATTGTAGTTCCTGGCCATTGTAGGTGTTTGCTGTTTTCCTGTTTTTGTAATGGTCGAGCCGGACTTATGATAATGGCATAGAAGGCAACACTTGCAGATGCTTTATGGTCGAAAGGAAACTGCTGTGTACTTGACTGTCATGATGACTAAACATATGAGTATGTTATCGACGGCGGCTCTATTCTTCGCCGATTACAATGGCCCAATGGCCTATCATTTGGAGAAATTTGTCAGAAATACATTGATTTCGTCCTCAGAAGGTATAAACGAGTTGTAGATGTTTTTGATGGCTATGTTGCTGGTCCAGATACAAAAGATGTTATGCATCAGCGACGTACTAGAGGTATTGTTGGAACAAACGCCAGTTTCACAGAGGTTACTCCATTTAAATAAAAAAGGACATATTCTTAGCTAACGATGAAAACAAGCAGAAATTTATAAACATGTTGAGTGGAAAAATGGTGGAAAATGGCATGGAAACAAATCATGTAGACGCGGACGCAGACCTACTGATAGCACTTACAGCAATCGAATTGTATAAGAAAGATCCGACAGTTCTCCTTGGAGAAAACTTACCTACTCATCCTTTTACTGTATCATGCAGATCAGCAGTCAAAACAGCTGATTTTTAAACCTGAGAATTCTTCGGAGATTAACACTCATTTGAAAGTATGGAATATTCATAAAACCAAGTGATCACTTACCTGTGAAATATGTTCTTCCTCCCATTTATCCATTCCATAAGCGGCCTTGATACTACTTCACGCATGTTTGGTAAAGGAGCAACATTAAAAAAAGATCGAAGAAAATGAATTTGTCAAAGCTCACGCAAAAATTTTTATTCAGGCTACGACGAAAGATGAAGTCACATATGCAGGTGAAAATATCATTTCTTCTCTTTATAACTGCGCTCCATTCGAAAGGTCAGATGTTCTTCGCTACAGGAAAATTGCAAATCGGGTTCTTACAAATAAAACTTGTGTTCAAATACATACATTTCCTCCATATTCCAATTCAGCAGCGTTGAACAGCAAAAGGGTTTATCTTCAGACAAAAACCTGGATGGGTGATAATCATCTTAATCCGTGGGGATTCAAACAAGAATGCTGACAATAATAATGAAATTAAAGATGTGCAATTACACTATTAACCGGTAAAAACGAAAGTCTACTTATTAATTTTTTAATTATTTAATTGAATAACATGAATTCTTTCTTTAACAAATAAGTCATCTCTAAAATCTTTTAAGGATGCAATAAAACAACAAATTGGTAAATATTATACCAAGTTGGTAATGGATTACATNGGTGTTTGCTGTTTTCCTGTTTTTGTAATGGTCGAGCCGGACTTATGATAATGGCATAGAAGGCAACACTTGCAGATGCTTTATGGTCGAAAGGAAACTGCTGTGTACTTGACTGTCATGATGACTAAACATATGAGTATGTTATCGACGGCGGCTCTATTCTTCGCCGATTACAATGGCCCAATGGCCTATCATTTGGAGAAATTTGTCAGAAATACATTGATTTCGTCCTCAGAAGGTATAAACGAGTTGCAGATGTTTTTGATGGCTATGTTGCTGGTCCAGATACAAAATATGTTATGCATCAGCGACGTACTAGAGGTATTGTTGGAACAAAAGTCAGTTTCACAGAGGTTACTCCATTTAAATAAATAAGGACATATTCTTAGCTAACAATGAAAACAAGCAGAAATTTATAAACATGTTGAGTGGAAAAATGGTGGAAAATGGCATGGAAACAAAACATGCAGACGCGGACGCAGACCTACTGATAGCACTTACAGCAATCGAATTGTATAAGAAAGATCCGACAGTTCTCCTTGGAGAAAACTTACCTGCTCATCCTTTTACTGTATCATGCAGATCAGCAGTCAAAACAGCTGATTTTTAAATCTGAGAATTCTTCGGAGATTAACACTCATTTGAAAGTATGGAATATACATAAAACCAAGGGATTACTTACCTGTGAAATATGTTCTTCCTCCCATTTATCCATTCCATAAGCGGCCGTGATACTACTTCACGCATGTTTGGTAAAGGAGCAACATTAAAAAAGATCGAAGAAAATGAATTTGTCAAAGCTCAAGCAAAAATTTTTATTCAGGCTACGACGAAAGATGAAGTCACATATGCAGGTGAAAATATCATTTCTTCTCTTTATATCTGCGCTCCATTCGAAAGGTCGGATGTTCTTCGCTACAGGAAATTTGCAAATCGGGTTCTTACAAATAAAACTTGTGTTCAAATACATACATTTCCTCCATATTCTAATTCAGCAGCGTTGCACAGCAAAAGGGTTTATCTTCAGACAAAAACCTGGATGGGTGATAATCATCTTAATCCGTGGGGATTCAAACAAGAATGCTGACAATTATAATGAAATTAAAGATGTGCAATTACACTATTAACCGGTAAAAACGAAAGTCTACTTATTAATTATTTAATTATTTAATTGAATAACATGATTTCTTTCTTTAACAAATAAGTCATCTCTAAAATCTTTTAAGGATGCAATAAAATAACAAATTGGTAAATATTATACCAAGTTGGTAATGGATTACATGTATATTAACATTTGAAATTCCTTATAGTTTACAGTTTCCAGTTATGTTTTTGGAAAAAAAATAATGTTTCACTCTAAATTATGTAGCCCTCCTTAAATATAGAGAGTATAAAGACATGTTTGATGTGATTGGATGATTTCTGATTAAAGTTCCCGTTTTCCGTTGTTTTCTTAAAAAAAAAACAGTATAACCCAAAAATGTTTAAGAATATTGCAATATGTTCATTAAAACGCTTTATGTTACCAACTATTTTAAAATATTTTCTCTTAACACTTGCTGGTGGCTTTTTCCTGCAATTTCCAGTTTTTCGTGATTCGTCTTTGAAAACTATTGTACCCCTAAATTGTGAAAATTCAATTATGTATTTACATGTTCCTGAAAAATTAAACAAATAAAGACAATTCATTAAATTAACAAATAAACATAAAATACTACCTGTTACAATTAGTTTGAGGTTTGGCCAAATTTGAGCTAGTTTGACTGGACTAATTTACCATGAAATAGAAAAAAGAAGGGAAACGGGGAGTGTGTCAGAGAGACAACGACCCAAAGGGGAGTTATAACAACTCAAAGCCACCATAAGATCTTCAATGAACGGTGAGGAAACCCTACACCCAACGGCAGGTCGGAGTCGGCCCCTAAATAAAGAGTAATCAAGTTCAGCGAAATAAACAGCATAGACAATCTATGAACATAGAGACTACATTCCATAAAAGGTGACAAAATCGTGATGACAGCAAAATTATAACCTAATGATATCATGAATTTGACATTTCGTGTGCCAACACTATACGTTTTACTATAAGGAACGCACTCTACAAAAATTGGCTCGACCGCAACATAAATGCCCTACTAGCGTTAAAATGTTTACTGAGTGTTTATTTCACAGATTCGTTACGCGAGAGCTAGCACAAATCAAATAGACTTTCTCATTAGACATAGTTATCTTTGTTACCGCCATATTAATCAAGGCTTCAAAAAATTCGGTCTCATTCAATCATTAGAAAAGTTCTTTAACAGATATTAGTTCCTTGTGGAAAAGTTTGAAGTTTCGGTCCCAATTGTGATTCAAGATTCTTTTTTTACTTAGACTGGGATAACCATGTTTTTAGACTGGGATAATCGTTTCTTTTTACTGTCTTCATCCTTTCAAAAGCAATTGCTGTTGAGTTGCTCCCGCACACTACCGCGATGGAAAGGGGGTTTGGCGCGACATAAAACCGGTTTATCCCATCACATCTTTTGAAATGCCTGTACCAAGTCAGGATCATTGCGGTCGACAATTTTTCCAATGGTTTTCCACCTCATTTGTCTTTTGCCTCTTGGACCTTGGTTCTTGACAACTCTGTTTGGTAATTTTGTTATCACTCCCGTTTAAAGCCTATGTTTGGGTTCTAGTGTTGCTGATGAGGAATAAATTTCCGAAATGGCCAAACAGCTCATTAAAATTATGGCAGTTGGAATTAACATATGTGTTATGGTCTCATGTGCATTTACTCATTAACAGGATCGCACGGCAAGAGTTACCTCGCCTTCTTTGTTGTCATATTAGGGGCGCAACGAAAAAACTACTATTAAAAATAGTGCCTTTTAATTTGTAGTGACTTCAGCTAGTTGGTACGTATTATAGTCTAGAAGAGCAAAGAATTTTACTGGGTGGATGATGGAGAGCAAAGAACAGTTGTGAAAACATAAGCTGCGTAACAATTTAGAGCTAATAGGATGAAATACGACTAACAACTGAAAATTCTTTGTTGCGACTATGTACAAAGTTAACTGGAACGTTTAAATTTAATATTATTTTCTTATTTGGTAGACAGCATATGGTTCAAATATATTTATTTTTATCATGCTGATGATCTTTTAATGGGATAAAAAATCCCTCACCTGGGAAAATTCATTTCTATTTTTGCGAATTTTGAAAATCACGAAATTTAACATAAGAGCCAATTGGAGACCGTAATAGTGGTATGCCTCCATTAGTAGTGAAATTTGATGGAATCATGACTAATTTATCGATTAAATTGCAACAACAGAGCTAAAAGACTAAAAATGCGATAGCCTGATTATGTTAGCCAGAATGGTGTCATGTGAAAAAGTGTCATTGCATTGGAAAATTCCAAAGGACAATATTTAATGATTATCCATAGGTTTTATTCCGTACTCGGACTTTATCATAGGAAACAATTGTAATGGGGACAATATTTCACAGCGGACACTATTTAATCCTACAATTACCTATACCTATGTATACATAATTCTATCTACAGGTGAGTTTACCGTAAGTCTTACTGAAGTACCAAAATGCAAACTTGTGTATGCAAAACATTTAACGGATCGTTAGTTAAAAGAATGCATCGAATGGAACGGGATTCCGACAGCTTACATTATCCTCTTGTGTCACTACATGAACCAATCATGAAAAAGTGTTTTCATTGCGGTAGTGTTTTCATTTCGTTTGAATAACAATCTCTAGGGTAGAATTTCCACAACATTCAAATTCGAATTCTTATCACGGAATAAACAGCAAGGTAGAAATATAATAGGGGTTTACAATACCCAGACATTCTCCATGGCGGAATGAAAGTTCGCCCACAATCACACACATAAGTATTACAGGCTACAGGTATATTGTGGAACTATTTTTTGTGCTGCAGGAGGGAATGCAAAGATGTTGAAGACTCCTTTAAACGGATTGTCTGTTTTAGTTTAACTTCATCGACAAATTTTCTGTTTTTGAAACTTTTGTAATATTTTGAGAAGTTCAATAATTCACATTATTATCTGAATTTCTGAAAGGAATTGTGTATGGTATTAGATGTTGTTCAGTATAAAAGGATTGTATTTTTAAGCGACACATCAGAAGCTCGAATGCAAGTCAAAATAGATGCAAATGTGAAGACTGAAATGGGAACCATTGTATTATTAAATAATAGTCCCCCTTTGCAATTGTTTCCTATGATAAAGTCCGAGGACGATATAAAACGCATTGATGATCATAAAATATTGTCCTCTTGGATTTTCCTATGAAATATTTATATACTAGGATGGACACTTCTTCACGGGACACAATTTTGGCTTACACCACACTGTCAAATTATGAACTCCACTTTAAAGCCATGAAAACAAACGTAATATAGCTAATGCCTTCACTTTAAATTTTGTTCTACAGGATAAAAACAACTGATATTATGAACAAGTAAAACAATGACAAATAGACGTACGACTTGCAAATTTTTCTACAGAAAAAACATAAGATTACATCATAAATGTATAAGATTAACATGTACAGATTTCGCTCGTATAAAAAAATAGCTTTGGAGAAACCTCAACAAAATACAAAAGGTTCAAGTGCCTCTCAATCAACGCTGAAGGTCATCGGGTGTTGTATGAAAGATGGGATGTGTTTGCACTGTCATTAACACCTTCAAGAGACGATATCCATTGAAAGATTATTGTGTAACACATTATTTGACATTTTCAGTGGGAAATATCATTTGTTGTTGTTTCGCCAAATAAAGTATTCTGCAAGTAAATGGGTCTATTGAAGAAATGTCTTAATAAAAACAAATGCTTAACATGCTATTTTAATATGGCTAACAATAAAATATTTAACGCGTTATAAAACTAGACTGCTGTCTTAGGCCTTCGTACTAGGACCTTATTATTTTTCTGTGCTTTCTTTTTAAATCTATTTTTATCTGCTTCCGTCAGAGAGTCCCTCCTTTGTGAATAAAAAGATTTACTAGGAAAAGAAGAATTTCTACTTCGAGGTCTTTGATTTTTAGCTGTAGCAGGACGAACTGGTTGTTGTGCATCAATTCCTAATTTATCAAATTCTTGAAACAAGTCTATAGAAACTGGTGTATCAGACCGCGGTCGATAGTCCTTTGGTTTATTACTCGCCTGACCTCGACTGTAGGTACTGTTGCATGATTTAGGTCTACCAAGAACAATATTATTAGCATTAATTAATTTTGCATTATGCTTTGCTTGACAACTTTTACAATATTTAGGATTTGGAGTTTTTGGAGCTATTACTTTTTCTTCAAGACGAGACTGACGCATTCGTTGTTCGTATTTTGTGTCATTACATGATTTCACGCAAAATTGTTGTCTGCAAAGTTCACAAATTTCTGATTGCACATATTTTTCTGGACAATCTCCTGCGCACGCAGGTTGTAAACATTTACTACAGCAACGTCTATCACGGGGATTTTTCGCACTCGTTGCTCGTCTTGAAATTCTTTTATTTATTTGCGCAGAGCGTTTCTGTTCCCAATCCTCAGTCTCTATTTGAAGGCGTTCTAACTCTACAAGTCTATCTAATATGTCGTCTACACATTTTTCACGAGATCTATGCCGTGTTTGATCACGCCAATTCCATTTCAAACGTGCTATTTGGCGCAGATCAAGATCTTCAAATGGTTCAGGAAGGGGATTAGCAAATGCATAAACGGGTATATTTATATTGTCTGCATCAAAATCGAATTTTCTCCAGCCTTTAGCAGAATCCGGAAGCACTAATGAATCCAGTTTCTCGGGTCGTAAGTACAGATCTGGTGCTAATCGATTTTCGTCTACTTCCGGTTCATAATCGCTGTCGTCTTCGTCATCGCTGCTGCTGGTGTCATCAGTCGGATTGCTGTCAATTCCACTCGTACTCACTTCATCATCTTTTGGCTTTGGTGGACTTACATCACGTTGATGCTTAATCAGATTCGCAGGAATTTCTCCATATGAGGATGTAGTTATATTGTCATTCAAGAGATGAGATAAAACGCGTGGATTTAAAGAGTCAAAATTACCAGGCCGGACATCTGTAGGTGTGTCTGACCTTTTTTGTTGCGTTCGGTTTCTGGATGCAGATGGTGGTACCGATTTTGGTCTTGGTTTAGCGGAACAACATCTTGAAGACTGTGATGAATTGCTGAAAATATTAAAACAGATATTTATTATACAGAAAATAACACACATATAGGTGTACATGGTCTTTCTTAAAATCAGTCTTAAAGCAGATAATGCATATTTTATAACTATATAAAAGATTACAACAATAACAATTTTACTTGGTTTGTCTGAAAAATCTCAAACCAGCAGAAAATGTATAGTATTAGTGTTGGAAAACAACTTATGAGATGTTATTTTCAATTTTGTTCAATATGTCCCCTTTACTTTCTTAAATGTTTTGATTACGAATGTAATTAAGTGATATGACCATTTGTTTTTACCTCATAATTCATAAATTTGGCTTGTCGAATTATTTAGACGAGTTATACGTGTAAATATGAAAAATACACGTGTAACCTATGTATATTAAGTTTATAATATGTTAATGAAGAAAGTATTTTGTGAAATTTTCTTTATTTATTGTCGGTGAATACGTCATGAACACGAGTATGTTTTACAGTATAACAGTATTTGGTCCATCTGAATCAGTCAATCAGATTACAGCTTTTAAATAGAGACACAACGGCAGTGGAACGAAGGAAGCGGTGACCACATAAATCAAAGTCCAAAGACAAGGCAAAACGACATCAGAGAAAAACAAAGACGAAACAAGGACGTGAGACAGATACAATGCGCGGAAATAAAAAGATAACAGTAAGAACGTAGCAATGTTCAAATATATCTGCATGTACGAAAGTAACTGCTACATTTCATCTATATCTAATCTTTTAACAAAACCAAACCAAGTTGATCAAAAATGTTTTGGAAAAAAATGTGAGTAAGTTCCCAGGTGCTTTGTTAAACGAAGTGATTTCCAAAATTTAGATGCTACATTCAGTCGTTTATGTCATTGAAAAATGTTTTCGCTCACTTAACTGACAGTAAAACATGTAGGTGACAGTTAGCCATATAAATGATATTTTGCGTGTATTTTCTGCACTTTTGAGAAATAAACTATCAACTGTCCCCTAATCTTAATTTAAAAAGCTGTCATTTTCACGACTAAGCTTGAGTCTTAACTCATGTAAACCCCTCGTGTTTAAACTGAAACCATCTATAAACTAAACATGTAACTGTTGATATATGTCACGTTGTCTTTTCAGTGCAAAATTCAAAATGTGCAACAAACTGCCCAATCACCTAAGACCAAAAACAAGCTCGATATTTCCTTCTCCTTTTAATTGTGTTTCAAATTGTCATATAAGCATGGATGGTCACTTGTGCATTTAACTTACGTGTGTACGATTAACGGCAGTGATTCCAGCAATTTGATAAGTCTGTCAATCAAAATAAATTTCTAGTGTTTAGATCAAGTTTCACATCTTGAGGAAATTGTGCAATATGATACATATATCACGGCTTTAAAGTGTAAAGGTAATATTGCAATCAACCACATCAATTGAGCAAAAATTGTGCTTTCCTTCATTTTTTTCTTAACTATGCAAATATATGATGTAAATCCAGGAAGTTGGACGCGGTTGGGACCCCCATTTTTTGGAAAATAAAAAAATTGGTGCAAGATTTTGGCAAATTAAGACAAAAAAAAACAAGAACCAAACGCTTTTTTTCGGTACCCCTCTTCGGATGCTTTACTAGTCCGTAGAAACAGCAAGAATCACATACAAAGTCTTTACTAAACAAAACGGCTTCAAGAAAGAAAAAAATATGTGGTTTATCGCAGAATAGGAAATACTTTAGGAATATTAATCTGAGACCATTGAATATCTCGTGGGAATATACCTCGTCCTTTGGTTGTAACTGTTATAGATAAACAAGGAACAACGAAGGGATATGGAGTAAATGCACATGAGACAGTCTCCGCAAATACAGGGTATAACCAAGCAATGGAACAGCGGTTTTATTGTTGTTCTTCATCCTGAAGTCATCTTAATATAGGTTTTAATGACTGTTGGTCCTCAATTGTAAATTTGTCTTCTGGACTCCGTGCTTTTTCTGTTCCAAGATAGTGGTCATTGAGTTAGAAGTCTACCTGTATTGGGTTTTATTCGCATGTTTATAATACTATAGGGAAACGGGATAGAGAAAGGGGAGGTTTGGGTACCCATAAACCGGTTAAGCCCTACCACTGACTTTTGCTAGTGACGGTACCAAGTCCGGCTATCCCGTTATTTATGTTTGTCTCTTGTTTTCATTATTTGTTTTCTGGTGCAGTCTGCTTGTAAATTGTGGCATGTGATTGTAGTTCCTAGCCATTGTATAAGCGTTTGCTGTTATCCTGTTTTTGTTATATATCCTTTATTAAATTTTCTGGACTCCTATATTAAATTGAGTCTGTTCTGCCTATACTAGTGTTTTAATGAGGATCTAAAGCAGCACATTTACTTATGGTGTAAGTTTTTTGCTCGTCCATGCACTTACGTGCAAGGCATTTGCATATTTAGTCATTACGAGATTTGCGTATCGCTGTTAAATAAATATAGAAGCAGAATAGTCGGAAGAGATAAGTTTTGTATCATTATCAGCAATATGAGTTGCTGTGAGGCATATTAGAAGCGTTAACTTGTCGCAATTTGAGTCCGTCAAAACGTTAGAAGAACCCGACGTGAAATTGGAGATCCTAAAAGGAACATATGTTTTCACAGAATGATAGATAATATTTCACAAAACCAATAACAAATAATATATTCTATATTTATTATTGTCATTGGCACCAACCCTGAACAACCGGACATAATTTTGCGGGTACCGGCGAAAATATTGTTTTACACGCACTGAAAAACTCTGATATTTTAGAATCTGTTGGGAAATCACATAAACAGGTAATTCTTTCGTTTTTGTTTTGTTTTTTGTTTTTTGTTTTTGTTTTTTTTCTTTTTTTTTTTCTTTTTTTATGTGAAATGTTTTTTTTAATACATATAACCTTATAAGTTATATTATGATTATCATGTGTCAAAAATAAACAATCTGATAGTGTTCTAAATGTTTCATGTTGTCAAACAACCGATAAATATGTTTACTGAAGATTCAATAATTTACTCATTTAGAAAGATCGATTACCTGATAATTTAATTGATCTATGATGTATTTTATAAATTATGCAATGTATGCTTTTTGTCTTGAATCATGTCCCAGTTTTATTGTGTTTATCTCATGAAGTTCACTAAGGGTATACAACGTGCAATTTCGAAATTCTTTCCGATTTGCAGACAATAAAATTTAAAGATACGACCAGGTGAGGATTTTAAATGTATGTCAAATTTTTCTGATTTCTCGGATTTTATCCTTGGTCTCGCATTTTAAAATATGTTGTCCTATATAATTCGCACTTTCCCTTTCATTAATAGTTTTTCAACCAAACGCTCTTGAAATTTCAAAAGGCAATAAAATGAGACGAATTTACATAAGTGCTGCGGTACTTGTTTTTCAATCCATATTTTGTATATGTGACCTGACAAAATGTTGTTTACACTAAAGGGCACTGTTTTATTAGATTGTTTGCAGAACTGAGGTAAGGTAAAAGTCCGAGAAAGATTTCTCCGTCATTTCTGGAAAACAATGTCCGTTACGTGTCGTTTTTGAAGATTAATACAATCTAACACCATTGAAAGTGCAAGATCGAGAAATCTCAGACACCCAAGGGTAAGATTTTAATATTTCTCTGACGAGGCTTGCCGAGTCAGAAAACCATTAAAATCTTACCCGAGGGTGTCTGAGATTTCTTAATCTTGCATTTTCAACGGTGTTTGATTGTTTTTCTCACAAAATACAAGTTTCTGTATAACCAGACTCTAGTTATCAACTTATTATGACGTCGATAACGTCATAATGTATTTCCGCACGTGAAATTCTTATCTCACCCGTGGGTTGAGACAAGGATATCTCAAACGGCTAAAAATAGGCACTGGCTTGTCTCAAATGTGAGAAAATCATCCTTTATCCGTCATTTCTGGAAAACAGGGTCCGTTACGTGTCGTTTTTGAAGATAATCCGTTCCTTTATCAATGGTTTTAATTACAGGGGACCAACTCTCAAACCCTCTACTGGACCCGGAAGTGTGTGATGTCACTTTCCCCTATGACATTAATAGAAAAAGAGCAACAACAACGCGGGAATTTTTTACAACACATTTAATTTTTGTAACAAAAATGTAAATGATCTGAATTGTATACGTCAAAAATCAAAGACATCACAAAAAGAGAGAGAAAAACATCTGAAAACGAGGGATTGTTAAAAAAAGTTGTGAAAATATATGAATGTCTTTATCATTCCACTTTTAATATTCTATTACAGATCCTGTATATACATATTAAGTATGTCAATTGAGAAACACAATTTGGTGTATCGTTAAACAACGAACTTTCTTGTAATTTAGGACAAATTCAGCAAATACAAAATAATGCTTTATAACATGAAGAACGACAATAAAGAGTTGTTCTATTGCTAAGTGTTGACATGTATTTGTAGTTACTTTGTCTCGTGTATATTTATTCTATATCACTTAATTACTTATTCATATCACGGAGTTACATGTAGCTCTGTACATGTATCTCTTAGTCACAATTGAGGACTTTATCAGGACATACTGGAAAGAAGTATGGCCATTAAGGAGTGATTTTTTTTCCTAGGTTGGGTCATTTTAAAAAAATGCTCAAATGTTGTCCAAAATCGTTCAAGGTGGTTTCTGGTGTGTGTACTTATTAGAAATAAAATTAGTATAAGCCACATTTAGATGTTTTTTGTCTTATTAGCAGTCGAAAATGGCTGTATATAGCCTTTTATGTAAATGTTAGCTATTTTACGGTGTTTGAGAAGACAGTACTACTCAAAGGACATCGAGAACCAAAACCATTTTTTTGCTGCGAACGTATAAACATTTGCTCTTCCAAATGGCAATTAGTTCATTTTAGTTCTGGAGGTCCTATACAACGAATTTTAATAAAACCTACAAAATTTGTCAAAATCTTTCAAAATTACATACAAATGGCAAATCAGTGGGTGAATCTTTCATCTAAATGTACGAAAATGCTTTTGAATTGACTTTGTTCTGATAGTGCATATAACAGATGATCTCTTGAAGCAGTTTTCGAGAAGACTTAATGCATTCGTAAAATAAGTATGCCGAATGAAATAAATCCACGGGAAAATGGCCATACTTCTTTAAACAAAAATAACTGTGGTATGTCTACAAAAAATTGATATCATTTCAACTCTGCTTCAATTTTCGCTCGGTTAGTTTTTGTTTATATCAAGAAACCAAAACATACTTATTTTAATATGTAGTTTAAACGCTGGTCCGTACATAGACTAATATATTGTCTCTGATGTTAAACATATGTCTTGTGATTTTTTTCTCTATTTGAAAGATTTTGACCGATTCATTGTGTGTAACTAGACAAAAAGAATAAGAACTAACCTGTCGTTTTGGCAGTTGATTGGCTTACATCTAAGATACGATGTTTCTAGCTCCTGAGTATTCAATGGCGGCCACTCCTTAGGTTTGAAGGCACGCAGACTAGCGGCTAGCTGTGACCTATACAATTGTGTAGCATTTTCCAGTGGTGTTGGGTTCGGTTGCTGATAGAGTTTCTGAAATCATCAACAATAAAATCATTTTACTATTTACTATCAACAAAAATATACCTGTATTTTGATTCTTCTATGGCGTGGTCGGTCGTTATACATAACAAAAGCTGTACTAATATAATTCATAACATAATTAATAATTAATATACCAATTCATTCCAGCTATATTAATAACAACGTAAATATTCCATTTCATCATTTTACAAATTTCAATCCTAATTATGTTCACAATCCGTTTCCATGGCAATTGATGAACTGATGGTGATCTATAAAAGGATAGATACCTTTTTGTAATCAATAATTGCTGTCTTTGAAGCACCTGTCAAAGAACTAAAATATACATGTCTACCGTGACAATAGATCATTACAATCAATTTCACTTCCGCTGACAAAGTGGTTCCTTTGATAATGTAATTATCGGTTGCAGTTTAGTATTAATTTAAAATAGATTGAGGTCTTCATCTTCGGAATGTGTGTTTTATTATTCCATGTTTTATCAACAGTGAAATATCTTCTTTGCATGTACAGGTTTTTAAACGTTGTTAATTACTGCAAGATTCCTTTAGAACTTTGCAATTTAGTGCACGCACGCCAAATGAAACCCTCTAATTTAATACTAAATAATTAATTGGACTTCCCTTTTTACACTTTCATATCTTCTATACGTGAAGGGCGAACATTTTTTTCAGAATTTAAAACGAGTCCTCAAACAAATTTAATATTCGTACTTTATTTTCCAAATATGAATTGTAAATACTATATTTGTTTTCATTCTGAAGTTATACATCGATGGATCAAGCCCTCGAAAAGGGAGAGCCCAAAGTAGGTGGTTCAAGTCGAATATTCATCATTTTAATTTGTCATCAATTTTGCCAAATTCTGTATGACTATATTTTTTCTACCAGAAAAAGGGGGTTATAACGGAACCTCCATCTTGATCCGCCAATGTTAAAGTTGTGATCTATTTCAATTCATGTATATATTGGGTTGCAATACAGGACTTTCGGGAAAAGTAGTTTTTATTTGTTTGACAGTTTGAAGGCGTACAAATATTTGCCATAAAAGACGGATACATGCAAGGATGAATAATCAAATGTTGTCGCTTGTGAATAAAAGGATATGGAGTAAATGCAAATGAGACAAAGTCTCTACAAATACATGGTAAAAAAAAACAAGCAAAGGAACAACGCATTTATTGTTGTTCTTCATCTTGAAGTCACCATAAGGCCTTCAACAATGAGCTTTGCTCATACTTCATAGAAGTTCAAGACGGCCCCTAGCACCGGTTTAAGCGGAATTCTTTGCTAATTGTCGAGCAACGCTACATCCATGTATTAATTGGTCATGGGTACCAGATTGTCAACAAACATCAATTAAACTGGCAAAGTGCTCTTACAATCACTGTCATCCTATGCCCGACAAAAGCACTAGTGTCTTAAGCTAGTGAACGATTACAACATATATAGACAAACACAGGGCACTCATCAATAGGAAAAAGAAGGGAAACGGGGAATGTGTAAAAGAGACAATGACCCAAAGGAGAGTAATAACAACTCAAAGCCACCACAAGATCTTCAATGAACGGTGAGGAAGCCCCACACCCAACGGCAGGTCGGAGTTAGCCCCTAAATAAAGAGTAATCAAGTTCATCGAAATAAACATCATCCTGACTTCCATAGGCATAAAGTGAACTAACTAGAAAACTGAGACAAGACACACAAAGGCTTAATAAATTTCCTGACTTAGGACAGGCGCAAACCTGCTGCGGGGGGGGGGGGGGGGGNAAAAAAAGTCAACTGTAAGAAAACATGGCGTTATAAAATAGTGAGATGTGGGCACTTAAAACAGGTGGTCAGAATTACATTTCGAAATTACAAATATAAATGCAAAAATTTGAAAGTATGAATAGTATATCAATATGAGAAATTCTCTCACGCACAAGTAAACCATAACTGAAAAATATAGAGAGCATACATCTCTCGCACGGGAATCTTTTAACGGACTCCACACTGCAGGAGAGACAAACTCCAGTCGTAAATGTGTCTTCTAGCAGCAACAAATTATTGAGAACTTTGAAGTGTACCAAAACATCACAATGCGGTTTCTGAAAACAAGTTTTAAACTGACCAAAAACAAAATATCATTTTATGACTTTATAAGCTTAAAAGTACCCGTTTGCTCATTATAACAGGAGAAAAGCGCCTTGTGGTCCAGCATAACATTAATTATTTGATTTTTTTTTTCAAAGACTTTGATGTTGATAAACAATTTACTCGAAAGAGTGGTGTTGCATGCCATTTTTTTATTAATACATTTTATTAAATTTTCTTCGACTTCAAGACAGTGTCTGTATTTACATAGTAGTCGGGTCATTCATAAATATTGTACGTGTACAATTAAAATACTCCTGTCGTCAGGAAAATGTTCTAGTCATCATGAAAACTTCTTTTTATCGAAAAAAGTACGGTAAAATAAGTGCATTCAAACTTTGATATTCATAAAGATATCAAGGGTCAAGATTAATTCGTTATTGATAGTACACATGTACAAACTTATAAAATTAATGAGAGACTAAGATTAGATTATATAAGTCTAAAGGGTATGTTATGACCATTATTTGAAGATCTATAGTAAAAAAGGAGTTTATTCAAAATTGGATTGGATAATAAAACGTGTTAAATAGGTAAGAACAAAAATTAATCAAAAAAGATATATGCAAAAAAAAATCTTCCAGAACGTTATTTGCCGGTTATTTGTGGACAAGAATCAAGTTCTGTTTTATTTGCTTTTATACGCATGGTGATAAAAATAGTCTAAATAGTTTTGTTTGTTCAATACTAAAAGAAATTGGTATCTAAAACATTGTATTTACAAAAGAAAACAAATAATCAACAAAAAGACTACATAGAAACGTAATATTAGTTGTGGAATCACACAGGTTAATACTTCGTGGTAGAAGCAAGAATGTTATGTCCGCGCATGCGGTTTCAATACAATCATGCTGTATCAATGCAACGCTTACCTTCCCCGGTATAACATTTACTTGCTAAAACACACAAGTGATCAAAATTATATTAAAAGTGCGTTTTGTTATGCTAAACGTATCCCCTGCATACAAGATTTGCCTTTCTAGTAAAAAAGCATAAACACCAGCAATTTAGCCAACTTAATTGTAACAATAACATGCAAAGCTTAAACTAAATGATCTTGATGAATGATCATAATAAATTGAAAATGACATTTCAAGTAACGAACTCTTAAATCAATTGAATTCAAAGTGTTATTACAGTGACTATGAAAATTTAGTTTCCCAGAAAAGCGGCAAATATAATGGCAGAATACAGTTATGTTTGTGTTTAAAGTGTGTGTTCTCTGAAGCATAGCTGCTACTTTAATCATTTTTATATCTGTTGGGAGCCACATGAGTAATAAAACTGGTTCTCAGATAAATGTAATAGAAAACGCCAGATGACAAAGTGGACGGTTGTCCGATGAAATGAAAAGTCTGGCTACTGCCAGAAAAGGGAGAGTTTAATGTGGCAACAGCAGGCTTCCATATATTTCACTGACGATGTACTAATTGCATCATTTGGAACCATCGGAAAAACAAACGTAGAACAATTTTGAAAAAAAAATCATATTTTTTTCTCGATTTGATAAGTCATATGTCGAAAAACAAGATGTTTTATGAAACACTACATTTGGAATCTTCAAATTTTAGCTAGAGTTGTCTTTCTTTGCATACAAAACATATGAAAATGGAATTTTAAATTTTGATCTCTGTAACCTTGACCTATGTTCCTCTTGACTAGATCTATACACTTGCCAAGTATGATTATCCCATCTTCAATAGGTCAAAAGATTTATCCAAGGTTTAAGTTTCGAACGCATAGATAGACACACAGACCAAAAACAATATGCCCCGATCCTCGATCTGGGGGCATAAAAATAAAAACCGGGCTTGTAAAATCTTGGTTAATATCTCTTTGTCAGTACATTTTAGTCGAATTTTTGAAAGCTGTTGTCAACACGCACTGGAAGAAAACCCATTTAGATTGTCACCTAACTTTGCATTACACTACTGCTTGTCAGGTTCGAATCGATGGGGTTCGTTTTCACAGTAGAAATATTGTATACTACTTTTGAAAAAGTCATTCTTACTGTAATAAGCAGTATTGGTTTTATTCACATAATAATTATTTCATCGGGAGTCGCATTTGTCGTTTCTACTATGATATTTATATCACCGATTCGCATCTGACAGACATTTTTTTTATTTGACTGGTTTTGAACTAGTATTCATAATTAGAAATTCTCTCAGATTTTAAAATTATTTTAATGGTGCATATCATGTAGACTAAAGGAACAGCGATGGTGTTCAATGCTTAGCCTAACGGATTCAGAGACAAAAGAACAGTGCAATCAATGGCGCAAAGTAAAACACCTAACACGGCAATTATGTTTCTCTTTAGATATTTACAGGTATGACAAAAGTTTTAGGACATTGGAAACTGTTCAGCAGTGATGATAAATGGGATGAATACATGAAAACCGTAGGTATGAAATACATTTAAGCGTCATAATAATTTTGTCTGTAGACATGCATAATAAACACTATCGGCCAAGTGCAAATCGATTAGATCATTATTATAGTCAAGCTATATATGAGATTGTGTGAAAAAATCATTATTACTGTAATAAAATTTTTTTTATTTTATTACAGTAATAATTTCTTTATCGGTATAGCATATATTAATATTCACATCGATTCGCATTTGGCCTATAGTGTTAAATTACAGTTAAACGATTTATTATTATGTAAAACTTCCACATGTTTTACACAGTATCATAATTCCACGCCATCGTGGTTTAAGTTAAGAGATGTTGATGTATAAAAATATGGTTAGGACTACGGTACCAGTCCTGTTTATTTTCACAAGAATAATAAAATCAGTATTCATTTACAAAGAAATATTAATTTTAAACCTCTCTCAAAGTATTGTTTACATCTCATCAAAGATTTCTTTTGTATTTGACAGCGTCTTAATCATGCATCAAACATAAGCAATGATAGAATACGATAGCAACAGAATCATATCGAGATATATTAGCAACCCAGAAGCAATTATAATTAGAGCATTTAAACAAAGCCTTTACACAACTGGATGCAACTAGTAGCGTCATCCTAAGAGACAGATAGCCTTTTAGCAAACTTGCCCCGACTTGAAATACACTGGGTAACTGACGATGTGGGTTTGAATACTGGCACTCAATTAACGAAATTTTCGGATGCATTTTCGCCACGGTATACATGTAGGCCGCTATATCATGAGATGAACCTGTTACTTGTGACAAGACAACAATTTTAAGGGTTTTACGTGGTCCTTGTTTTATTCATTTATTTATTTGATTACATTTTATCATCTTTTAACGTTGCTCTTGTTTACGTAATCAATAGGTAATGACTGGCTACTTTTTGTATACAAAAAGGTCATGTTTCATACATGTATTTGTTTTTGCAGGAGTTAATTTTGTGTTGCGTAAGGTGGGAAATACAATAACGAGCTATGAGGAACTGAAACAGACTGGAGATACGTGGGAACTTCTTATAACATCAACATTCAAAAACGCTCATATTACGTTTAAACTAGGAGAAGAGTTCGACGAAACGACTTTAGATGGTCGAAAGTGCAAGGTAAGCTATGGAATCAGACTCAACATTCGACAAAGGCTCATAGCGGCATGTAATGCAATATACATCACCATAAATGAAAAAAAACAAGATAAAATATCGGAAAACAAATACAAAACAAGTAAAGCGAGTGCAAGAGAGATTTCTGAAAAAATACACCAGCGTAAAAAAAACACTGTAAAGCTGAATAAAGAAATTTATATAAACATATTTAAATCGGCATTTGTTTAATAAAGTTTACATGTAGCAATATGGCAAACACATTATTGTCAAAAATAGAGATTTCTACTCTACAGAATTGGCATAATTCAAAGATAATACATGTGGACAATGCGCAATAATTACTAATATGTTGACCATTATTTACTTAAAGATGTATATTGATTTTAAATAGATCCATTCTATTCGACTAGCAAATGTATATTTGTACTCATGCAAATGAAATAAATTTCATAAATGCAAGTAAATCGATTTCTTTTAAGCACAGAATTATTTCTGCATACTAAAATGAATTTCCAAATTTAACTGTTATCTTTTGAGTTAAATACAGGTTTTATCGGGTCATCAATTTCAAAAGCATGTTCCTATCGTGCATAAATAGAATGCAATTGAAATTGTACAAAATCATGTTTAAGCTCAATGTCATTATCATAAGAATGCTTGTATGTCTGTTTCAAGCTAAAACGTAATACTCTGGTATGCATGGTTTTTGTCGGATTTTAAAGCCATCCTGTCATAATATTCGAGATATAGAAATAATTGTAGTATTAGCAGTTTTGTTTTGTTTGGGGTGCCATCAAAAGTTTGACTGTGACACATGGTTTAAGCTTTGTTCATCTTAGGTGTCATAAAAATATTGTACACACGTCCAACTCGGTGCCATCAAAAACTTGACATATGGCGTGGATTTTGATTAATTTAGTCTGAGGACTTAATACGATTAGTTGAATTGTATTTCACATTCAAAAGAGTGGTTGACACCGTTGTGAATTTGTTTTTTGTTGTTTTTTTTTCTCGTTTAAGGCCCTGTCACACTATTATAAACATATTGCCCTTGGATGAAGATGTTAGGGAAGATTAACACACGAGGTAAAAAAATTATCACCCGACATGAAGTGGAGGGTGATAATTTTTTCACCGAGTGTGTTAATCGCCCTAACATCTTCATCCAAGGGCAATATGATTTTTATTATACTGGATGCCGAGTTGAAAAGCGTTAAAAACAATAACTAGAACAAGAACATTGAAAAGAAATAACATTACATGTCACATGGTTTGTTTTTATACTCTTTCTCAAGTGGGAATAATAATCGGTAAACTTCGGTCGGAGCGGGTGTTAATTTTCAAGATCGGCAAACTTCGGACTGAGCGGGTGTTAATTTTTAAAGATCGGCAAACTTCGGGCTGAGCGGGTGTTAATTTTAGACATTAACACCCGTTGCTATGGATGGGCGGGGCTAACTAAGGATTAGTCAAAATTAACAAAGGCAGCTTGTCCAATGAAATTAATGGATAATAAAAGAAATTTGCATAAAGTATAATAAAACGTTCTAGCCAACATGTGTCGACGTTCGATAATTTTTATAAGAACGTTACCACACGCCGAAGAAATTGAAGAAATTCTCTTGTTGTACGCATTCATAGCGTAAGGCTTACGGCCTATAACGCACGGAAAACTTATCCATAACTTGTTCACAACGCTAACAAAACGTATAACAGCGTATGACAACGTTGCAAAGGCGTTTTACTAGCGTGCTTGACGTTTACCGAACGCATCAATAACAGTCTTCTGGCATTCATAGAGCGTCTGCATAGCGTTTTGAGCGTTCTTTGTTAGATCAGGCTGAAATTCTTCATCTCAATGACATTTGCAAATGCAGAAATGGATAGAAATGCGACCAAAAATACGACAGATTTGCAGAAGGGATAGGTCCCTCAAAAATAAAAAGAAATATTTTCAAAACAATATGTCAGTATGATATTGAAATAAATCAGCTATTTACATTACTTTGGGATTTTGTCTTGCTATTTAACCATTATTTTTATAATAAAACATCGGCTAATACGTTACTGCTTAGTTACAAGGACGCCCGGTTTGCGTTCTCTTCACGCTTAAAACAACTTTCGAAAAACTACTACATATCACACACATTGTGTGCATAACGAACCTCTAGCGTTCGTCTAACGTCTGCATAACTTGGCGAACGTCGTGAAATTTTGAGCATGTTCAAGATTTCCCGACGCACCTAACGTTCACCAACGCACGCCAACGTGTGTCGACGTGTTTGTAACGTGTTACAAACGTGCCCCTAACTTATACAACGCACACCAGCGTATACGAAAATATTCTCACACGCTGGGCACACGTTGTGCTGTGCGTTATAGTGTGACAGGACCATTAGCCAACTTAACTGACGTGCGTTTCGCTGACACTTATAAAAAATTGCGACTGTTAGATGTTTGCAAATGAACTAAATGCCTTACTAGTAAACAAACGAATATTTTCGTCTGGCCTACATTATTAATACATAAATGTAATTTACATGTTTTACAATGATAACTCAAATAAATCTTGATAAAACTTAAGTGCCGAACTAATCTCTAAAAGAAACATAACTTATTTGGCAGATAATATTTTATAAAAGAATACACATTGTATCAATATGTTTGAAGTATGCTATTATCGGTCCATAATCCATTTCAAACAATATATCGAGGTCTTCACGCGTTGTTTAAACCATTTTGTTTGATTTCCCATTGTATTGAGTCTTTTAAGAATTCAGTGTAAGAAAGTTAATCGATAGATTTATTGCCCGAAAACTATGGTCAATATTTAACAAGATTAAAATTATGTTGTCTTGATTGCACGATTTATAACTTTTGACAGAAGACATCTTTTTAGTGTTTGTTTCTAAGTACAAAACAGGCAAAGCTCTCTTGACATTTCATATGCAGGAGACAATTAAGAAATAAAGGGCAATATGAAGTATTAAAAAAGTAGGGCCAAATTCATATTGTGTATGGGGGCGTATGCAGGTTATGTTTGCGGGTATACGAATTATATTTTATGAGCATATGTAGATTATACTTTGCCGTTTGGAGGTTATGCAAAGGGTGTATCCATATTACGTCTTGGACGTATGTATAGTTATGTTTGGTCTTAAAGAAAAAATGAAAGGATATGGAGTGAATGTACATGTGACAAAAACACACACGATACATAGAAAACTCCGGTTTACCAAGGACAGCGCTTTCATTCCTGTCTACATCTTGATGTCGCCTGAGTGTATCGCCTAATGCATACTATATGTATGTTTGACGACAGATGTAAATCATATTTGTGGGTGTATGATTATTATGTCGATGGATGTACAGGTTATGTTTTCGAAGGTAGAACATGGGGTATATAGATGCACTGAAAAAGAAACACCCAATGAGAAATACGGGATTTGATGTGACATTAAGACAACCAATATATGTGTATTTTATGTACTTTTTTATATAGGTAGTGTTTAAAAAATAAACTTTGGATGTTTGGAAACGAAATGCCAAATGGATAGTTTCTTCAACAACGGTGCCAAGTTAGACATCCACACACTTGTTTTCGTTTTCTTTTTCCTTTTCTATTGTTTGTTCTATTTTTTATTCAGCAGATAGCTGTCTGGTTAGGATTATCGATACAACATTTTGAAATCTTGTCGTCAAATTGCACTCAACTTGCTTGAAGAATTAGGAATAAAAACATCTGAAAGCAAAAAGCCCGTCTACCAATTCCGGACATTAAAGCTGCAAGCTAAAATGGACACACATATGTCACAAGATGAAATAAAGGATAGAAAAAACTACACAGTTACTTACAATGAATAAGGAGTTTTTGAAATGTTATATAGTTCCTTTTTTTAAAGATCAGTCAAAGTTTCCTTTGACTTTTCAAATTTCCGAATTTATTTGTGATTTGAAGTCTTTCTTTATATTTAAGTGACCTCTGAAAATTCATGTCTTGAAATTAACTGACAATTTACTGGAAATTGTTGCGAAAATTGTGTTATAGCAAGCCTTTCAGAAAGTCCCGCGATCAAACGCTTCAACGAAATACAATGCATGGCTATTTGATGTAAAATAAAAAGCGTAATTTATACACAACCCACACTAACATTCCCATGCAAAGCTAGCATTTTTTTAAATTTCTTAAACCAAGTCGCATGCAAAATCAAAATATTTACTGTTTCTTCAGGTCTTTGATTATGCTAGAAATAACAAACAACTACGTTACTAAATGATGTTACTACATTGGGGAAAATGTCACCCTATAAGAATCTTTATTAAGCATGTCTATTTTGCTTGTTTCGTAAATATTAAGTTTATTTTCTTGACTTCTTCCTTATATGCACTAATCTTTTCCGCTTTCAAAGCACAAAGACAATGATTCCCACTTAATACATATAAGACAACGAATTATATAGAGATTTCTATGGAAATATTGAGCAATTTATTAAAAGATAATTACTTCTTGCATGTTTTAGCTAAAATAAATTACATGTTGTTCGTAATAACTTAAATCGAGAAGATGTATAGTGTTTGGTGTTTCCTGGTTTTCTTGATACACCATTGCTTAGTTCGGCGGCATACAAGTTATTATTTTAGATAAGTGTTAGAGAGTAACGCCAGTTTCCATACTTTTGATATTCTCAACAACTACATGTATGCAAACCCTGATGAGGGAGTCCCGTTTAGTCACAATGTTTAGTCCAGTTTGTGTTCGTAATCATTTGTTTAGTTCGTTTGGCGTTCGTTATCATTTGTCTAGCGTGATTGGAGTTCGTAAGCATTTTTAGAACCTTAAACCGGCTAAGAATCACCCTAACTAGACATAACCAAATCTCATGAACTCCCATCAGACGAAACCAATTTAAGAGATTTTCATTGATTTTTTTTTACTTCATTTGGACTTCCCAAGAAAACAACTTATTGGAGATGATAAAAGAAAAATGTCCAATGTAGAGTGTATGGTAAACCCGGTACTTGGTACTACTGTCGTGTCTTGTTTATTTCAGTCAACGTTTGTAGTGGAAGGCGAAGATCTAGTTCATTATCAGAAAGGCTTAAAGAAGGGTGAAGTCGACTCAAAAATCACACGACACAGAGTAGACGAGGAAACTATGACTATAGTATGTCTTATGTATAATAAATGTTTCATGGTTTTGTTATTAATTATATGTGATCATATTTTATTTCGTATTTGAGAAATATTCATACTATCATATATACATCTGAAAACGAATACTGAAGCAAAAAGGGGAGGACGGTTAAATTCTAAAATAAAAAATCCAAAACTTGAGACTGGAATTCATATTTGAGGGTCCTCATTGGCGGGTCCTAGGAATCAAATAATCTTAAATTTTTGTCTTGGTAATCAAATAATCATTAATTTTTTACCTTGGTAATCAATAAATTTTTGGCTTAGTAATCAAAAAGTATATAAAAATGCAAGCTAATAACCAAATAATCATTAAATAAATAGCCTCGTAATCAAATAATCATTAAAAAATGCCCTGATAATCAGGTAATCAAAAAACCCTTGACGTGCCTCATATTTAAAGCAAATCGAGACAACATGAAAGACAGGACAAATAAACAAAACATGAACAAGAACGCCAGAAAAATAAAGCACTAGAAGTGTAAACCCCTACAAATATTGGATGTATCACCAGGTGTTCTGGAAGGATAAGCATGGTCTGCTCCACGTCTCATACTACCAATGAAGTGGGTCTCTATGGGGTATAAGCGGGAAGCGGGATAGACCTTTCTAAGCAAACGGGAAACGGGATCGTGGCAAAAAATGCACGTGAAAACGGGAAAGGATGTCCAGCGTGAAGCGGGAACTGCTAAAAATTTAGCCCGGGAAACGGAAAAAGATGGCTTCTTTTAGAGTCTTTGTAAAATATTTTCCCGCTCGGGAAACGGGAAAGTGCAGAAAAAATTGTCGGGATTTCGGGAAAGAGACCCCCAATGAAAAGTCCAGTTCTATAAGAGTTGGCCGTGTTCGTCGGTTCGGAAATAAATTCTGGATTTTATAAAGATTGGAGGTCAAACAAGGAATAATTACATCAAAAGTAAAAAGTGCAAAAATGACAATGACGTAAGACAGAGTAACACACAAGGGAAACAATTACTAGTTGTTTGTTAGAAGGATCATTCCGAGATTCGGATGTCGGAAAAAATTGAAGGAAACTGGATGTGTCAGAAGCATGTCAAATATTAATCTTCAAAGAAAAGTTATTTTGACATTTTAAATATATTTACAAGGTTCAGTTTTCTTTCTGTCGAATTATTTTTATTTAGAAAGTTAAACAGATTTCTTTTTATTTTCAGACACTGGAAGCACTAGAAAAAAATCTGACCACAGTTCGGACATTTAAACGTTATACTCCGTGATATGTTTGTAATGTCCTACCTTGTTTTGTCAAATGTAAATAAATAATGTCATGTTTTATCTCTCCTTTTTACTTTTTCCTAACTTCTGTGTATTCAATGTCCTGACCTCGGTATGTTCATTCATAATACCTTATAATTGAAGTTTGTCACAGTATAATAGAGATTATGGGATTAAAACATGGTTTGTTTACTAGGAGTCTTGCTGGCTTATCCGGATTATTTCCAATGAAAACATGGCGGACAGTTCTGTTTTTATTTTTGATATAAATATTTTAATTCATAATGTTTTTTAAGTTATAATTTAATTAATGGGTAGTTTTTGTTCAGTTGTAACCTTTGGTAACATAAGTAAACGATTACAATTAACTTTAATCTATTATGATAGTCAATTAAACATAGAAATCTTTTAATTTATTCTAAAAGTATCAAAATTTTATTACTTTTTAGCTTTTACATATACCCAACAGAGAAAAGGGGAAGGTGAAGATTGAGGAAAAATACTTCAAAATGAACAAGATTTATTCTTCGGAGCATTTATATTCCAACGATTTCCTAGACGAGATTATCATATGACCAAAAAAATCCTTAAGAGGGGTGCTAATTGATCGCAATCAGAAAATCATGGTTGCTCCAGTTTGTTAACGTAAAAGTTATGCCCCCATCTCCTTTCCCACGAAGACTTGAGGAAAACTGGTTCGAATTGGTTAGGTTTTCTTCGAGATAACCCGATCAGGACAAGTGTTTTATAAACCGTTGCACCTTTGGAAGTCAATTACTGTTGAATTTGTTTTAGTTTTACTTACTTATATGCAACAGTTTAATATTAATAGTTCACTGCATTTTATTAAATTTACAAAAGATTAAAGGTGTAATTACAATGCAGCTTTCACATTATTTCTAAATCACAAAAACGTTAAATGTAAATTTCATAGCAACGGAAGTCATTATTGTCGGTTCGGAACGCCTCCAGAAATAAATTTCAAGTTCTATCACACTTATCAAAACCAAAAAGTCACCCCAAACATACTTGACACAAATAATTTCTGATTTATAACACATCAAGTACATGTACTTGTTTCACAGGAGTTAAACATGTAATATTTTAATAAAATATCGTTTAGTCCTACCTTCAAGCGTATTGGTTTTATTTTCCTTCGTTTTAATTTAGTCCCCATGTTTGTGACATCCAAATAATAGAATATGTCCAGTATAGATAGACGGGTGTAAACGGAATTACGTGTGGTACGTCCGAGTGAATCAAGGTCGTTTGTTAACTGGGGTTTCACACAAAATCTTAGAGATTAATTTTTAATCTCATCCCATTAGGTTATTGAAAACGGTTGGGAAAATTTTTAAATTGGACTCTGATCTGATTCGGCATTGTTAAAAGTAAGAATGTAGATTAATTGATTGTTTTGAAAAATATTTAAAATTTAATATGATTTAAATGATAAAATGAACTTAGGTGTGTTAAGAGGGTTGAATTAGAACATCAAAAGTAAGTGAAAAACTGAAACGTCAGTCTAGGAACGAATATGAAAACACTGATCGGAAACGCCAAGAAACAAAGACACCAAAGGAGTTCGGTCCAGAAAAGAAAAATGAAGACCCAAATACACAGATGAACAACACAGAATATAAAAAAAACATGGGTGTGGTCATATGTTAGCTTTTTATCTCCGGCTACAGAGCTGCAGGCGCGCCTCAGGTGGTTGATAGGGGAACGCCCTTTCTATGCGAGGTAGTTAGCTCATAATGCGGGAAGCCCTACTGCAAACCACTGTAGCCAAACTGGATGGGGAAACACCACGATCCATGCAGTATGAATACTCCTTCTATATTTATCTAAAGAGAACAGACACAGTGGGGTCGTATAGAAGGCTTTATTTCCTGCCCCTACCCATTTCTCCCTTTTTCCACTGGCATTCAAAACTCATTGACCCGGTTGTCCCTTCCACCTCTATTTCGTTCTTTTTTTCACTTACATTTTTTTTTGTATTGATTAATTTGTCCTCGTCCTGATATACCTGAAATATTGAACTCTAACTAATCAATCAATCAATCTTGTAAAAGAGTATAAATACAAGACACATTTATATAAAATATGTATAATTAGGTATTTTTCCCCAAATGTAGCTTATTCTCAATTATAACAGACGCGATAAATATAACTGGAGTTTTTATCTAAACGGATTTATTTCAAATTATTTTTTATTCACCCGCTTTTATGAAATTTGAAAAGTAAGTGAGAACCGAACCGTCAATCTAAAACGAATAATCCATGGACAGTAGCAACATTGGAAAAAACAAAGAAACAAATATATAACATGAGTACAGCACAAATAAGAAAAATGAAGACGCATACAAAGATGAACAACATGGGCCAAATAAAAGACAGGTAAGACCATGTGAACCGGTAGAGTAAGCATCTCCTGCTTGACAACTTACAGTTTGACAATTGATACAATGTTATCCAGATTTTTCAGTCATTTCATAAACAAATTAAGGGATATGGAGTAAATATACATGGGACAAAATCCGTATAAATACATGGTAAGAATAAGCAAATGGAAAAACACTGTCATTGTTGTTCTTTATCTTGAAGTCTCCATGAGATCTTCAACAAAGAGTCATATCTTTTTATTTAGATGGAAATTTGGCATCTTTTTGACTGAACACTTCACTTGATGAAGGCTGACAATTTATTTAAAATGTCGCATGTCCAAAAAATGTGTAATTATTTCTTTGTTTTTTTATATATATATAAAATTCAATACTTCAACATAAAATTCTCTTTGGCAATTATGATATGCAAGAGCTTGATCAGTTAATTATTTTCTGTGATAATATAGGAAACCCCATCCATCTACATTTTTTCAAAATGTAAAATATAGCTTATACTTAACTCTGTCTATCATGTAAAGGGACCACGATTTAATGCGGAAAGTTAAAAATAAAACTTACTTAGTGCATTTTTGAACATGGCAGATGGGGCAAAATAAAAAAAAAACAGCTTACTTTTTCATCAATAATGTAAAAAAGCAGTTTTTGGGGTTTTTTACAATATTATGTCTGTCTTCAATAAAAGGATAATAAACGGTTATAAACCTATAGGGAGGGAATATCATATGCATGGAACTGATTTTTTGTACGACTTTAGGGACCGACCATTTAACCTGAAAAGGGGGGTATGGTGTCTTTTTTCTGAACAGAAATTTTTTCACGTGTACCAACAATTTTTTTTTTCAAACCCCCCCCCCCCAACCCCCCTTGAAGATAAATGGTCGGTCACTTAGTCGTCAATTTTAAGGTTTGTTTAGAATTGTGTTTCAAGTTTATGATTTTATGTCCTTCACCGTTTGCAGTAAATGGACACGAGGATGTTGAAAGACATATCGTTAAATGCAAAATCAAGACTAAACGAAGAAGATAAGTTTATGATTTCATACTTTCGCACACACACTTAGTTGCTACACGATTTTAAGAATTGCACATCGCTATATGTAAACGAAATCGGTCGAGGAACTTTGGGATGAAAAATTACAAACGGTGTGCAAACTTCAATTTCGGAAATAGCCTTAGAGTTTGTGTATTTGTACCAAGTTGACGAAAATTTTGCCTACGAACACAAGGCACATGATGAAACATTAAAAACAAAGTTTCGCATATTTTTGTTCCATTTTACAGAAGCACCTACACTGTAAGCATATCTTATACAATGTAATTAGTTGGATTAACCTAAATAAACAGTGATCAACTTACAGTCTTGGGTCAAAAGTATTCGGAATTTTGAAATTTTCCAGTGTATTTCATATTTAAACGGTCTTCATTTGAAAAATTCTGTAGAGCTTATTTAATTTTTTTTTTGGTCAAATTTTCATAGAAATTGTACCATTAAAAAGAGCTTGACATTCAGTTTCTTCCCATAATTTTCATATTTCATAATTTTCATATAATTTTGGAGTTGTAGTTTTCTCATTGTCATGATATAAACACAAGTATTAAATTTCAACATCACAATTTACTTAATAATTATATCAATTTATGACGTCAGAAATTTCAAATTGTATCTAAACCATGACAATGAGCAAACATCAACACCAAAAATTTTATGAAAATTATATAGGAGGAAACTGAATGACAAGCTCTTTTTAATGGTACATTTTTTTTTGAAAATCGGGAATTTTTTAAATGAAGGCCGTTTCAATATGAAATACACTCCAAAATTTTAAAATTCCGAATACTTTTGACCCAAAACTGTATTTCTGTATTTCAATTTTCAATGATAACATCAGGTATATCGATGATATCCTAACTATTAACAATCCACAGTTTTTAGGCTATGTCGACCTCATTTACCCACAAGAATGGAAACTTAATAATGCAAACAATGATTCTATAATATAAATACTGCCCATTTCTCGATCTTACTATCATCATAGACTGAAAAATTAAAACTAAAATACAAAGTATACCGAAGATGCATAAAAAACAGTAAATTTTGTTATGCTGTGAACGTGTTACCATTAGCGCATTATAATCAAATGATATGGAAAGCCATACTCCAAAAGAAGTCCACAAAGAAGTACTTATTTCCAAAAAAATATCGAAATAAGAAGAAATCCAGTACCAATGACATCTACCGAGTTCCATACACGGAATGAAGCCTCAGTATTTTTAATTGATTAGGATTTTGATAAAATTTTCATGTCAGACAAGTCTGACTATTGGTCGGGGACCTCTGGTGCACCATCAGTTGCATCGGCCCAATGGTTCAAAATACCCAAAAATACCGACGTTGCATAAAAACAGTAAATTTCGTTATGCTGTACATGTGTTTCAAGCAGTAACCTCTCATTAGCAGCATTATAATCAAATAAATATGGAAAGCCATAATCCAAAATGATAAAAATGATAAAAATCATCCCTTTTATGATTTATGAAGGGATTTCACTATTACTAATTCCCATTGTGACGGCGATGTCCATATATAGTTCCATCATACGAGGTGTAAGTATCTCAACCAGTACGATTCGTACGCGTCTCTTCTACTCTTGGCGACTTTAATGAACGTATCTTTATTATCACATTCAAAATTGAACAAGGTTACAGATTTAAAAAATTGTTAAACAATTTTAAAAAGTTTTGTAGAAGATATGAACATTTGATATCTAAATATGGTAGGACTCACAAACAACTTATTGCAATGCACATTTCTCACCCTCGTTTTTAAGAGTTAAAATGTCAAAATATGAAATGATTTTAAAAAATCCAGAAAAACTGGGACGTGACTTACATTCTTTACGTAATTTACGTAATAGGGGATATTGACAGGATATTCTTCATGCTTCCGGTAAATTGGCTTTGGGATCCAATGACTTGAAATTTTACAGGTATACTGGTCTCTCAATGATACTGACGATGTCTACAGAAATCAATGATGATTCTGTTCCAAACCGTTCGGGAAGTTTTGAATTTGATTTTTCTTCCGTGGTGCGACTGTGTTTTAAAAAGACTAAGCTCCTAGACCTATCC
Organism: Modiolus philippinarum; assembly: GCA_002080025.1. Classification (NCBI taxonomy): domain Eukaryota; kingdom Metazoa; phylum Mollusca; class Bivalvia; order Mytilida; family Modiolidae; genus Modiolus; species Modiolus philippinarum. The sequence continues at coordinate 42,829 of MJUU01052215.1, forward strand.
GACAGTTAAGCGGCGATCACTCTAGATTACGTTTTGTCTTATTCTTGTGGTCATGGTGCTAGTAATCTACTTGTATCGGGTTAATTTGTATGTTTATTATACTATAGGGAAACTGGATAAAGAAGGGGGAGGTTTGGGTACCAATAAACCGGTTTAACCCTACTGCTAGCTTTTGCTAATGCGGGTACCAAGCCCGGCTATCCCGAGTTCCTATCGTTGTTTACGTTTGTCTTTTTTCTTGTGATCGTTTTGTGGCATGTGATTATAATTTTAGGCCATCGTAAGTGTTTCCCGTTATCTTCCCCATATCAATTACATTAAATGTTAAATATTGGTGTTAAATGTAACGAGCAAAATAAGCAGGGTTTGGCAATATCAAATAATGGTAATAAATATTAGAATATTTTAAGCAAAAGGGAAAACTAGTGGTTAACTATTCATTAAAAAAACTGGAATACAAATGTTTTTTGTACAATATATGGTCACAGTATATTTGTTTTCACTTGTTCCTTTGATTTCTTCAGTCTTCTGCCAATACGTTGGAATTTCAACGATGAAAATGCCAGAATCAACGGCAGTAGAATACCGAAGGAACAAAGGGGTGAAATTCACAAAAATCGAAGTTCAAAGACAGGGCAAAAACGAGAACACAGAAAACAATGACGTTTAATACATCAAACAAACATCTTTTTTGCTGCTCTGTTCTGTTCATTCCTTTCATGACGGGTTTAGGCCAGAAAATCGATTTTATTTGAAAATTTAGTTTAAA
>MJUU01052220.1:0-12762 GCA_002080025.1 Modiolus philippinarum
TAAAACGCCACTGAAACTGAGCTGCAATAATGCAAATGCAACTGCATACCAAATATCAATGGACTAATATGAGTGGTTGATGCTAAACAGACACAAGAAAAAAAATTAACATTTGAAAAAAAAATTCAAAGTTTCGAAGTCAGTGGAGCATGACTGCGGGGGCATAGACATAAAACGCCACTGAAACTGAGCTGTACTGATGCTTATGAAACTGCATACCAAATATCAATGGTCAACTATAAGTGGTTGATGCTAAACAGACACAAGAACTAGAGGCTCAGAGACTGAGCCTGTATCGCTCACCTGACAAAATGCTTCTATGCCATGCATGACCAAAAATGAAGATTTTTACCAATGGGGTCTAATGTTTAGCTATGTTCTTCATTTATAATCACCCATGTTTTTGTCCGCTTTTAGAGGAGTTGCACTCAAGAGGTAACCCATTCATAGGGAATCTATGAAAAGTCAAATTACCTCCCCTGCCTGGTTTCCGACAATAATTATATTCCTTCATGCACATTTCCATATAGTGTTCTTCCTTTGTGTAAAGTTTCATCAAAATCCTTTAAGTGGTTTAAAAGGAGTTGCGCTTACGAGGTAACTCATACATAGGGAATCTATGAAAAGTAAAAGTCAAATTTCCTCCCCTTCCTGGTTTCCGACAATAATTATATTTCTTCATGCACATCTCCATATAGTGTCCTTCCTTTGTGTAAAGTTTCATCAAAATCCTTTAAGTGGTTTAAAAGGAGTTGTGCTTACGCGGTAACTCATACATAGGGAATCGATGAAAAGTCAAAGTCAAATTATCCCCCCTCTCCGGTTTAAGACAATAATTATATTCCTTCATGCACATCTCCATATAGTGTCCTTCCTTTGTGTAAAGTTTCATCAAAATCCTTCTGGTGGTTTAAGAGGAGTTGCGCTTACGACGTAACCCATACATAGTTAATCTATGAAAAGTCAAAGTCAAATTATCTCCCCTTGCTGGTTTCGGACAATAATTATATTCCTTCATGTACATCTCCCTATAGTGTCCTTCCTTTGTGTAAAGTTTCACCAAAATCCTTCAAGTGGTTTAAGAGGAGTTGCGCTGGTTTAAGAGGAGTTGCGCTTACAGGAAGTGTGGACAGACGGACGGACAGACAGACAGGGTGATTCCTATATATCCCCCAAACTTTGTTTGCGGGGGTATAATAAGTAATTTTTGAAGAGTACTTTCTATGCATTTAGTTAAATTTGATCAAATAGTTTCAGACAAAATGATGAAACCGGGCTCCAATGTAAAGCTATGTTCTGTACTGGAGGCCACGTTTTTTGTCGGATCTAAATGAAATGAAAAATTTTTGTAAAGTACCTTCCACACATCATTCCTGTAAAGTTTGGTTGAATTTGCTTCAGTGGTTTCAGAGGAGAAGATGAAAATTTGATTTTCCCTTTGGGTTCAATGTTAAACTTAATTCTGTGCTGGCGGCTATGTTTTTAATTGGATCAGAGCGAAATGGGCAATCTTTGTTAAGGACCTTTGGTACATCATTCCTGTAAAGTTTGGTTCAAACTGCTTCAGTGGTTTCAGAGGAGAAGATGATAATGTGATTTTCCGATAGGTTTCAATGTTTAACTATGTCGATACTGGCGTCCATGTTTTTATCGGATCAGAACAAAATGAGCAATCTTTGTTAAGGACCTTTAGTACATCATTCCTGCAAAGTTTGGTTGAATTTGCTTCAGTAGTTTCAAAGGAGAAGATGGAAATGTGATTTTCCCTTTGGGTACAATGTTAAACCTAAGTTCCGCGCTGGAGGCCATGTTTTTATTGGATCATTGTGAAATGAGCAATCTTTGTTAAGGACCTTTAGTACATTATTCCTGTAAAGTTTGGTAGAATTTGCTTCACTGGTTTCAGAGGACAAGATGAAAACGTGATTTTTCCCATAGGGTCCAATGTGAAACCTAAGTTCCGTGCTGGCGGCCATGTTTTTTACTGGTTTGGAACGAAATGAGCAATCTTCATGAAGGACCTTAAGTACATCATTCCTGTAAAGTTTGGTTGAATTTGCTTCAGTGGTTTCAGAGAAGAAGATGAAAATGTGTATTTTCTATAGAGCAAATGTTAAACTAAGTTCTGTGCTGACGGCCATGTTTCTGTCGAATCGGAATAAAATGAGCAATCTTTGTAAAGACTCTTTAGTACATCATTCCTGTAAAGTTTGGTTGAATTTGATTTTTTCTCATAGGGTCCTATGTTTAACCTAAGTTCCGCGCTGGAGGCCATGTTTGTTATCAGATTGGAACAAAACAAACAATCTTTGTAAAGGACCTTCCATAAATCATTCCTGTAAAGTTTGGTTGAATTTGCTTCAGTGGTTTCAGAGGAAAAGATGAAAATGTGAATTGCGTACAGGGCCAATGTTAAATTATGTTCCGTGTTGGCGGCCATGTTTTTTGTCGAACTGGAATAAAATGAGCTTTGTAAAGGACCTTTAGTACATTATTCCTGTAAAGTTAGGTTAAATTTGCTTCATCAGTTTCAGAGGAGAATATGAAAATGTGAATTTCCCATAGGGACAATGTTAAACTAAGTTCTGTGCTGATGGCCATGTTTTTGTCATATCGGAATAAAATGAGCAATCTTTGTAAAGGCCCTTTAGTACATCATTCCTGTAAAGTTTAGCTGAATTTGCTTCAGCAGTTTCAAAGGAGTTGATGAAAATGTGATTTTTCCCGTAGGGTCCTATGTTAAACCTAAGTTCCGCACTGGCAGCCATGTTTTTTTTTATCAGATTGGAACAAAATGAGCAATCTTTGTAAAGGACCTTCCATACATCATTCCTGTAAAGTTTGGTTGAATTTGCTTCAGTGGTTTCAGAGGAGAAGATGAAAATGTGAATTTCCAATAGGGCCAATGTTAAACTATGTTCTGTGCTGGCGGCCATGTTTTTTGCCGAATCGGAATAAAATGAGCATTGGACAAAATAAGAAAGTTTGTATTGCTGTCGTGCATGGAGAACAACAAAATAAAAATAGCCAATAAAACTAAAATCTAAATATATATATGTTTTTGATGTTCTTATAACAGGGTTTTAGTTTGAGACGACAGAAGTGAGACGTGTCTCTGGTCGACGGTGATGTCCTGTTCTTCCTTTTTCACCCTCGCTAAAGGAGTTAACTCCGAAAATTTGGGCCTTTTCTTTCTTGTATATATATTTTTATATGACATTAAGCTGTCTCGCAACATATATTTTTAAAATGAGCATTCTTTGTCAAGGACCTTAAGTACATCATTCCTGTAAAGTTAGGTTGAATTTGCTTCAACAGTTTCAGAGGAGTAGCTGAAAATTTGATTTTTCCCATAGGTCCTATGTTAAACCTAAGTTCCGCGCTGGCGGCCATGTTTTGTATCGGATCGGAACGAAATGAGCAATCTTTGTGAAGGACCTTCCATGCATCATTCCTGTAAAAATTGGTTGAATTTGCTTCAGTGGTTTAAGAGAAGATGAAAATGTGAAAAGCTAACGGACGGACGATGGACGCCAAGTGATGGCAATAGCTCACACTGACCCTTTGGGTCAGGTGAGCTAAAAAAAGTTGAACATTTGAAAAAAAAAAAAACAATTCAAAATTTCGATGTCAGTGGAGCATGACTGCGGGGGCATACACATAAAACGCCACTGAAACTGAGCTGTGCTGATGCCAATGCAACTGCATACCAAATATCAATAGGCTAGCACATGTGGTTGATGTTAAACAGACACAAGAAAAAACTTAAACAATTATGGACGCCGCCGCCGGAATCACCATACCTATGTCTCGCTTTTTTCGACTATCGTCGAAGGCTCGACAACTTGTATGTCACATCAACAAAGATGAGGTAAAAGAAATCGTCCTCTGCGTAACGGACTCGGTAGCCAAAGTGACTCTGAAAAAAAGTCTTTTGTCTAAAGGGCTCAGTTTTGTTCCGACTACCTTTTTTCTTGATCAATTTAGGAGTCTTTTGCTGATGGCATAAATTAAGAGTCAAAGCAACCAGTACAAAACAAAATTTCATTTTCAAAATTTCATCGTACTAAATCAGAATTCAGGCTTAAAGAATCTAGGTTTCCTGTGTTGAAGGGTTACTTAAGGTCGTGTGTCAGTCTAATTGACAACCTAAAATCGAAACTCTTAAAGAGGCATAACTTTACCCTCAGAGGATCAGACCGCTCTTCGGCACCCCGAAGCACGAACTGATATTATGATCAAAGCTGCAGACAAAGGAGGTGCCGTGGTCTCCTGGGACTTTCAACAAAAAACTTAAGATCTAAAGACATGAAAGACCAGAGGCTCCTAGGAACCTGTATTGCTCACCTGGCTTTCAGTTGCCAGATTCAAGCTAACAATGTAGACACAAAGTGAATGTAGAGTTGCAGAAGGACCTTTTACTAGACGCCGGAATTGGCCATTTATTCAGCGGAAATTCGGGATTAACGCTTAACGGGATCCGGGATTTGGTGTGTCATTTTTCGGAATCGGGATTGAAAATATTATTTTTTTCGGCCGGGAATACGGGATTTGACAGTTATTTTCTCGGGATTCCGGGACCATACCCCTTTTACCCACCCTCATTGTAAGTAATACAGTTGAACTTCAGTCTCTCAAACTTAAGTAGCTCGAAGACCACCAATATCTTGAACTGGTTTTTAAGTCTGATCATGTCTCACCATATTTCTTTGTTGGGCTTTTTTGACAAGAATTTTCTTGCTAAAGACCACTTTCGACGCTAGTTTGAAGTTGAGACAACATTTTGTAAATGGCGGTCAATGACAATTTTTATTACCATATTTTCAAGTTACGACATCAATATCTATTTCGAAACCAAATTTCATTGAAATCGGACAATGTGGATTTTTAATATAGGCCACCTTCTAAAATTAATTGGAAAGATTGTCGTAATACCATCCACGACTCACATAGGACTTATTGTAAAAATTGGGTTAAACGTGAATACGTTGACAAAAAATCTTTGGATTCTTTCTTCAATGCTATCATGAAAATTATCGATGTCCGAATTAAACATTTTGAACAACATTTCCGCCATGACAACAAAAATAAACCAATCGTTTCTCGCATCCAAAAGAAACTTAAAGAATTTGGCAAGGAATTCGTTTTTGTCCCAGCTGATAAAGCTGCTAATAACATCATTATAGTTTGTCGTAAACATCATATAGAAGTACTCCAAAAAGAAATTACCAGTTCAAATACTTTTCAATTAACCCAATTAACGGAAAATGAAATTACAAACATACATTTTCTAACAGCTACATCTTTACAGGCTAAACCTGATAGTAAAACAGTTCAAACCATGTACTGGGTTCCTAAACTCCACAAAACGCCATATAAATCTAGATTCATTTTGTCATCTAGTCACTGTTCTACTACTAAAGTTTCTATTATACTCACTAATACTTTGACTGCTATTGTAAACCTGGTTATAAATTTCTGTAACAAAGTATATGAAAACAGTGGTATCAATCATTTTTGGAGTGTAAAAAATTCATTGGAAGTTCTCGATAAATTAAATGCTTATAATGCCCCTTTCGAATCCCTTGAAAGTTTTGATTTCTCTACCCTCTATACTACCTTACCACATAATCTTATAAAGGAAAAATTCAGACGTCTTATTCAATGGGCATTCAAAAAATCCGATTGTGAATATATTTGTTCTAATTCCTTTCAAACATTTTAGTAATATAAAACAAAATAACTCCAATTAATTGGACTTGTTTTGATATGATTTCAGCACTTGAATTTTTACTTGACAATATCACAGTATACATAGCTGTGCGCCAGAAAATCCTTGTTTACGAGTTTTCTGTGGGCTTTATGCGGATATACAGAAAAATACCACAAGGGTTTTCAAAGCGGTATGTTTTATGGCTTGATTAGTTATTCATAGACTACCAAAACATTTATAATTTTGCAAATACGTTAGCAAATGATTACTTTACACATCCTAAAAGTTTTGATGAAATCTGTCACTCGAAACCGTGTATTTTTCTAACGCAATGTAATTTACTTGGTTGACAAAGAAAAACAACTCGCGAATACGTCCTTTTTTCTGAATGAAAACGATACATTTTGTCACTGATTCTTTATCGCACATTTCTTCATCACTCTGTTAATTTTCGACTTTTAATTCACATTATTTACGCCAAAATATTGAGATATGCATTTTACTAGACTGTGGGATGATTTCGGAGTAGACCAGTTGACTCTGTGGGTCTTCTTTCCGATGGACTGTGGAAATTATTTACGAGTTTTTTTATATTATCATGGCAATAAAATTGCTATATCGAGCATTTTAAAAAAGAATATAATATCAAATCGCTGTTTGAGTGCGAATTTTTATCGGCCTTCATAATGACGTAACCGTTACAGCGGTTATTTATTATTATTGTGTCGCCTGCGTCACTCATGCAGTGGCGACATATCTATATGTTATTGGGCTCGTGACAGCTATGTATCGTAAAATATCAACCCATGAGCCAGAATATGAAGCACAGATCAGTTATCAAAAGTATCATCCTTTATTTTGTATTTTAGATTTGTAATTATTGAACTAGGGTTTCAAATTCTCCCAAAGTTGCGCGGGAATTTCGGCTAACATGTTATTCTCGCCTTTTCAACAATCTTAAGCTTAAAAACATGTTTAATATATTTTTTTTTATCATTTTATTGGCAAAGGTTTTGTAACTGGATGAATATTTTGACCGAAAGACTCTAAATAATAACGATTTTGAATTTTGCAGGAACCTTTGCGGAAAGGCTCTGCAGGCTGATATAACCATGGGGAAGGATGATAAAGGATCACTATCCGTCGTCTTGCGTCGTCGTCAGCGTCGTTGTCCGCGTCGGCGTCACAAAAATTTCTGTCGCATTTTTCTCAGAAACAATGTATCCGAACCTTCTGGAATTTGGGATGGAGTATCAGTATGGGGACATATACCGTGTAACAGAGTTTGGAATCTCTCGCATGCCCACTTCCTGTTTGACGGAACTTAGAATATTTCTTGTGTTATTACACAGGCGACACATGTCTTCCGTGGAAGACTTACTACTAATTTTGATAAATGTGAAAAAAAAACTAAAATAAAATAATTGTGAGCACAGCTCACAAAAACATACCCCACTCCCCATATTTGATTCCAGTTGTAAAAAAATCACCAAAAAAATCAAGTCAAATCAAATTTTCAAATAGCTGGTGCACAATGGCAATGTGTATTGAACTTTCTGTGAAAGGTAAATTTAAAATCACCAAAAAAATCAAGTCAAATCAAATTTTCAAATAGCTGGTGCACAATGGCAATATGTATTGAACTTTCTGTGAAAGGTAAATTTTCGTGTCAGACAAGTCTGACTATTGGACTTGTGAATACACTCGGGGACCTCTGGTCCACCAGCAGTGACATCGGTCCAATGGTTTAAAAATATAAAAATATCAAAGTTGCATCATGAACAGTAAAATTTGGATATGCTGTACACGTGTTTCAAGGAGTAACCTCTCATCAGCAGCATTAGAATCAAATAATATGGAAAGTAATAATAAAAAAATAGTTAGAAAAGAAGTACTCAATACCACAAATACCGAAATAGGAAGCCAAATCCAGGGTTAAGGACAATTACCGAGTGTCATACACGGAATAAAATAGACATTTAAATGATCCAATGTTTAAGGGTGTCATTTTCAAGTTTGTTAAATGACATTGATGATCGAAAGCTAAACTAAGTTCTCTTCTGGTCGCTATTTTGGATGGGATGAAGACCTTTTGCCAACTTTTTTGAAGATAACCATCTAAAGACCACTGTACCAAAGTTTGGTTCCAAATGGATTTGCAGCTTCAGAGAAGATGTTTGAATACTAGGTTTTCACATAGGGCTAAAAACAAAGTTCTTCCTTGCAGTCATTTTGGAAGAGATGGTGATGCTGCCGGGCGCGTCCCCAGATTGTGTAGTCTATGCGGGGTAGTCGGGTCACAATACGGTAAACCTGACCGCGAACCAATGTAGCCAAACTGTATGGAGAAACGCCACGCTCCATGCAGTATACAGAACTCTCCTATATTTTTCTTAAGAGAGCAGACTGTAGTCGTATAGAGGGCAAAATTTCCTGTCCCTACCCATTTCTCCTCTTTTCCAGTGGCAATCAAAACTTGTTGCCCCAGTTGTCCCTTCATCTTTATTTCTTTCTTCTTTATCCTTTTTTTATTTGATTAACTAGTTCTCGTCCTGGTATAGCTGAAATGTTGCTCACTTGACGTTAAACTCTAACTAATTAATCAATTAACAAATTTTTTTTTGCGTCTACAGAAGAACAGATCTCTGAATGCTTGCCATTTGGTCTAATGTTAAACTTGGTTCGTCACTGCCAGCCATCTTTGATGTGATGTGGACATGCCGCACAGATTTTTTCGTACAGGGACCAATTAAGTGATGCCAATATCACATGAACAAATGAAGGGATATGGAGTAAATGTAGATGGGAGAAAATCCATATGAATACATGGAAAGATTCAGCAAATGGAAGAGCGCTTTCATTGTTGTACTTCACCTTGAAGTCACCATGAAACCTGCAACAAAAAGCAAGTAAGTTCAAGACAGCCCCTGGCACCGGTTTGAGCGGAATTCACTTGCTAAATATTGAACAACGCTATATCCATTATTCTATTTGTTATAGATGCAGGGTCGTCAACAAGCACATCACATCAGGCAAAGTACTTTTACAACACTGTCACCCGATGATTGATAAGGTTACCAATAGACAATACAACATATAAACGATCACAGGGCACTCATCAAGTTGATTGTAAGAAAACTTGGCAAGTAAAACCGGGAGATGTGGTCAATATATATATACATAGAAACCTGTCTAATCCGATACCTAAGTATTCCAACATCCTGTCAAATTCGACGTAATTTATTGGTCCCAAAAATTGTTTTTAAATGTTTTTTAAACTTGAGTATTCCGACATACTGTTTAATCCGACACATTTTTATAGTCCCACGATGTGTCGGATTTGAAAGGTTGCATACAGATGGCCAGTAAAATAATTTGATTTTTACCAATCCTGGATTTTGATAGTGCATTAATATGAGAAGTTCTGACGTGAACATGTATAAATGTATAGCAATAGTAGTAACTGCTGTCTTTTTACATGGATATATTTCACTAACATGACTTTTTTGATAAAAAAAGTAAATTTTATAAGGAAGTTATTTGTATAAAAAATCTCAATTGCTCGTAAATAATTCCCACAGTGAACCTTTCAAAACTCGTAAAGCAAGCCTACAGTCACTCAGTATTCATCCCACAGTGTAGTAAAATGCAGATCTATATATATTAAAGCAAACAATGTGAATTAAACGACGAAAATGTACACAGTGAGGTAGAAATATGTGATAAAGAATCAGTGACAAAATGTATCGTTTTCATTCAGAAATAAGGACGTATTCGCGAGTTGTTCTTCTTTGTCACACAAGAAAATTACTTTGCGTTAGAAAAATACACGGTTTCGAGTGACAGATTTCATCAAAACTTTTAGGATGTGTAAAGTAATCATTTGCTAACGTATTTGCAAAATTATAAATGTTTTGGTAGTCTATGAACAACTACTCAAGACATAAAACATGCCGCTTTGAAAGCACCTTGTGGTATTTTTCTGAATATCCGCATAAAGCCCACAGAAAACTCGTAAACAAGGATTTTCTGGCGCACAGCTATGTATACTGTGAATATATTCATTCGCTTCGGTAACTCTATTTATCGCCAGGTCATAGGAATTCCTATGGGTTCCAGTTGTGCACCACTTATAGCGGACCTCTTTTTGTACGGCTACGAATCTCAGTTTATGACCAACATCAGCAAAGACCCATCTAAACAGCATTTAATTGAAAAGTTTAACAACACTTTCCGATATTTGGATGATATTTTCAACTTTAAATAATGACGACTTCAATACGTATTCTAAGGACATCTACCCTAAAGAACTTACTTTGAATAAAGCCAATTTTAACAATCATCATTGTCCTTTCTTAGACATCAATTTTGATATAACGAATGGTAAATTGGATACTAAAATTTATGATAAAAGGGACGATTTTTCTTTTCCAATAGTTAATTATCCATTTCTGGATGGCGATGTTCCATTTATGGTGTTTACATATCTCAACTTGTTCGATTTGCTCGAGTATGTAATAAAGTTTGCGATTTTAATGAACGGAATCTTTTCATAACTGAAAAACTATTACATCAAGGTTTTCGTTATCATAAACTATTTAAAACCTTTACTAAATTTTATCATCGATATAAAGACTTAGTTCATAAATACAATGCAACCTGTAAACATCTAATCAAGGCTGGCATTTCACGTCTCTTATTTTACGGTATTGTTTAACATAAGAGTAAAAAAATAATTGAACTCGCCTGACAAACTTATAAAACCTTTAAATCGTCTAATTCATAAGGGTTATAATTACGATATTGTCGTCAAGTCATTACGTATGGCCTTCTTTGGTATTAACATTGATTTTTTGATAGGGTCTTTGCATTTTAACTAAACACATTCTAAATTTCTAAAATCAGTATTGCATGGACACGGGTTGTGTATTTCGGTATATACATGAAATCATTATGCTAAACTCCTCACAGGAAGGGATCTTGATGGAAGCTGTATACTGAGGGTACATAACTTAATTTGTCAGTTGGTAATGGGTCTGGAGCTGGCATGTCAGTTAACTGCTAGTAGTCTCTTGTGATTTCATGTTTATGTCCGTATATTTAGTTCTCTCAGTTTCATTTCTCACAATTGACTCAGTCCTATTGCCAACTGAATTTTACTGTTGTTACGATTGTTTCTTTATTTATCACATTGGCTGTAGGGGGAAGGTTTGGGCCCAATAAAACTAGTTCAACCCCGCCGCAGCAGGTTTGCGCCTGTCCTAAGTCAGGAAATGTATTAAGCCATTGTGTGTCTTGTCTGTTTTCTAGTTAGTTCACTTTATGTCTATGGGAGTCTAGGATGATGTTTATTTCGCTTAACTTGATTACTCTTTATTTAGGGGCCAACTGCGACCTGCCGTTGGGTGTGGGGTTTCCTCACCGTTCATTGAAGATCTTATGGCGGCTTCGAGTTGTTATTACTCCCCTTTGGGTCGTTGTCTCTTTGACACATTCCCCGTTTCCCTTCTTTTTCCTATTTCCCCGTCTTTTTAGCTCAACTGGCTATGCCACGGTGAGCTATTGCCATTACTTGGCGTCCGTCGTCCATCCGTCCGTCTTTATCTCACTTTCAAAAATCTTCTCCTCTAAAACCACTGGGTCAAATGGAACTAAACTTCAACTGAATCATCACTAGGGTATCTAGGTTCAAAATTGTTATTTTCTATGTCTTAGGTCAAACAACATGGCTGTCGTTACTAAAAATAGAAGATAGGGGTAAATTACAGTTTTTGGCAAATAACTCGAAAACCGTTAGATATAAAAAATCTGACTGAAATAAAAATAATCAGCATGAGAAGATCTACCCATGCTGAAATTTTGAAGAAAATCTGATGACCCGTCTAAGAGTTATTGCTCCTTATCCGTAAAATTTTCAAAAGTTTGATGTTTTTTTTATTTTTTATTAAAAAATTATAATAGATAGATGTCAAATTTAAATTGCAAAAATGTTCACAATATTAAGATTTAGACATGTCATCCACAGAATTAAATAGAGGATGGTTTTGAAAAAAAAATCATCGATCCATTCGTACCAGTATTTCAAATCGGAATGGTCATGCTAGATCAAGGGACACCTTCAATCAATTTCTCAATTCTGAAATTAGAGAGGTTTTATTCCTGTGGCCAAAATTTGGTAAGAAATCTATTTCCTACTAGAATGATATGTAACAAAATAAAAAACAAATTTTTAAGCTTGAAAGTTAACACTTTGATATTAAGGCAATTAAAATGCCACCTAATCACAAAGTATATTCTGAAAGTACTAAACGACAGCTTATTGCTAATCAAAATATTGAAATACTAGTATACTGTGAAATTTCCGTTATTCATGTGGTACCAAGAGGTCAATTATAAATCTTAACATAGTTTTCCAAACTTTGTAGGTACATTGTTGAATTTCTTTATGCAAAGGTTTAGTTAATAACTTCAGAACGAAATTATTTAAACTATTTTCAAACTATTTTTACTATACTTAACATACACATATGCTGTAAACTTTGCAGGATGTTATAAAATGCTCTCTTGATACTTTTGTTCATGAAAAATAATGATTTTTTTCCTGTCTGCATTGCGTATGTTTACGGAACTCATTAATCTATGAGATCATTTATGCATTTAATGTTAAGCTAAAATTGTTTCTAAATGACAGCATGTAGATATTAATAATTTACATTGATGATAAACAATGTTGCATGGTGCCCGATGAAGGGTTTAATCATATTGGGTATTTGGTCCTATCCCTTTTTTAAAAAGCTGCCAAAAGACACCTAATTTGATAATTTATAAATCTGGCTATAAAGTCATTTGGTTTCTTATAAAAAACTAACATAGCACAAATTAATCATTTTTTTATAACTCTTTGTAGTCTCGTTATGCGGAGTTAGGCGATTGCTTCATTCTATATGGCCTTAGATATTGTCAGATAAAATATAAAACCAGATTACTTAATGTAAATTGAAGAAAAATAAATGCAATGTTAATGATAATGACAAGTAATCTTTTAACTT
>MJUU01052221.1:19560-32114 GCA_002080025.1 Modiolus philippinarum
AAAAAGATGATGCGATACAACATGAAGACAACAAAACAGCATTAACTCTTTACCTACCAGAGCTTTTTTCATTTTTTTTCTTTATTTCTACCCTTTTTCGTTGTTTTCACCCATTTTGGTGCAAAAGAAGTTAAAATATGCAAAAATTTGGGGAAATTTTCAAATTTTGAAAATAACTCTTTAAAGTCATTTTTTTTTTATTTCTACCTTTTTTTCGTTGTTTCCGCCCATTTTGGTACAAAAGAAGTTAAAATATGCAAAAATTTGGGAAAATTTTCAAATTTTGCCCACCCCCACCAATATGGTGTTTTGACGTTTTTTTTCCCACACAAAAGTCGTCCCAGAGAACCGGAAGTGACGCCAAGCCTGTTTTTCTTTGCACCAATTGCTAGCCCTTTAACACTGCTTCAAGTTGTGAAGCTTTGACAAAATTAGCTTTGCCGTTACGATTGACAGAGGAATATATGGAAAGCCGGTAGAGCCAAAATTGCTGAATATCGATTTTTTTCCATTTAATTTAACTGCAGTTGCTTTCTGCGTGTCATTTTTAATAAACTTGTGTTATTTCCCTGATTTTCACTCCTTTCTTAACACCTTTGAATAAAACTTTGAGCATTTTCATCTCCTTTTCCCAAGTGTAATTGTCTCTGAAGTTGTCCACCCTTCCTTAAATTTGATACATTTTTGGGTTTTGTGTTTCTGCAGCTCTTGTAACAGCTGTAATTACTACAAAAACGATCTAAAAACCTACAAACTATGTTTGTCTTTTGTATTTTTATTGTGGGTTTTTTTCTTGTTCAGTTCCTTTTTACTTTCTGGCATGTGGCTATGTTTTTCGGCCATTGTAGGTGTTTCCTGTTATCTTTTTTATTCCATCTTTTTTATTCCATAACCATATCAACTGTAGACATTTGCCATTAAGCTACAGGACAAACACAAAAGGTTTGCAATTGAGATGTATGGAGGACCAACAGTCTCTGGTAGCAGAGCGGATATATACGTCACTGTTAGATAAGGAGTTAATAGTTGGAAGAATTGTAATATTTTTTATCATCTATGAAATTTTCTAATATACTCGTTCCCTCAAAAAATGTAAATTATGAAAAAGTAAAAAAAAAATACCCTTTAAAATGAAGCAACCTACAGCGCCGGATTTATACCCTGAATTGCCAAAAGAAGATGGTCAAAATTATAGATTACAAAAAATATCAGATATAGAAAAAACATTGATTAATGAGAGAGATATTCGTAAATCATTATATAAGAAATATACGCGTGGAATTAATATTACTGATGGTGTTGATACTTGTCTAATATCAACAAGTGTTATTTTAGCGGGTGTTCGAATAGCTGTACCAATTATGTTTCCATTGGAAATTGTTGCTTTTGTGTGAGGAGATTTGGGTGTTTGTGTAAAACTTGTTAGACGTAGGCTGACATTAAAAGCACGGAAACATTATAAAATTAAAACCATGGCAGAGAGCAAGTTGAATAGTATAAAAGATTTGATATCAAAAGCTTTCACTGACGGACAGATAAGTGAGAATGAATTTAAATTGATTTTAGATGAATTAGATAATTGCAATAAACTGACAGAAAGTATAAATTTAAAGCACACAGGATTAAATGTGAAAGGAAGAAATTAAAAGAAGACGCTAAAGCCCAAGCAATGAAGGAAATTAAAGAAAAAAAAGAAAATGCTTAATATTATATAATAAAATAACTATAGTAAATGATCCACCTCCAAAATATGAAGAGGCTTTAAAACTATAAGCGAGCTCTTCTCTAAATGTTTTTCTAAAAAGTGGCTGAAGGAGGAATTGAAATGAACACTTTTAAAGATTGTAATCATGATGATGATGATGAAGCAGAAACTTCTTTCGAAGATGATTTTCACCAGTGGTTAAATCGTGCACTTACAGGTTATCACCATTTATCACCAGAAGATAAAATAATTATGAAAAAAAAATTCTTAAAAATACGGTTGGAAAATTTTACAATGAAAATAATGAAACCGTACGTAATAAAAATGGAAAGGTAGATATAGAAGACCTATGTTATATCTACAAGATAGAGATGGTGAAAACGTTGCATTAACATATTACAACTCTAACAAACCAGATGAATTAATAACATTTTATAAAGTAGATACTCTTCAAGTAAATAAAGGTGTTGGTTTCATTAGAAATGTTTTAGGTGTGGAGGATTTTAAACCATCTGCTACACGACGTAGAGAAGGAGAAGAACTATTAGAAACAGCAAGTAGTTCGGAAACATCTTTAAAAAAANAACATCATTTGAAAAAGAAACACAAACAGATGTAGATATGATAACTATTTCAAAAAGAGAATATGATGGTATTATGGAAGCAATGACAACAAATAAAGAAGAACTTATTAATATTAATGCTAAACTAACTAAAGTAGATAATAAAATAGAACAGGAAAAGATTAAATTAAAACAAACAAATGATAAATATGAAAAAGATATAATACGTAATCGAATAATAGATTCTGAAATTGAGAGAAGTGGAATATTGGAGGCAATTAATGATAACAGATATAAACTACGTAACCAGGTAGATAGAATTAAACAGACAAAACGTAAAATATTAAACGAAGATAAAACATTAGTTGAAAGAATTAGAACATTATTTAGAGAACATGGAATAACAATTGTTAGTATTGTAACTGCTTTTGGGATGAGTATTGGTTTTATTGTTGGGGCAATTATTCCTTCTGGTGGTGGAAGTAATCTTACAAATAAAACAGATGTAAAAGATTGGATAAAAAAACAATTATCAAATCTTGGAAAACTTTTAGCTAAGCTTGCAGGAAAAGCAGCAGCTGCGTTACCCGGTATTATCGGTGCTATTGTGTCTTGATTGCTATCTACCACTGGAGAAATTATTTCTTGGTTTGGAAATAATTTGATAGTGTTTCTTATTTTTGTTGTTGGATTAATTTATCCTTCTGCAAAAGAATACTTACGCTAAAGATTTTTTTATCCCCTCATCCCTCAAAATTATTTTATTTGCTGAACTCCCGGTTCTTATTTTTCTTCTCTTTCCTTCACAGATTTTTTTATCTTCCTGAACCCGGTTATTTTTTTATTATGTTTTAGACCCACCAGGAACTTTTTATCTTCCTGAACTCCAGGCTATTTTTTTACTACTGTACTTTGGTTTACTGGGGTCATTCTGCTTAATATTTTTATATGGTTATGCATATCCCGTGGGCAAGCGAAGACTGGCCACGGGATATGCATAACGTATAACTACTTAGGGTCATTTTCTGCAATCGATATTATATCGATGCCCACAATCAGGAAACTTCTTGTTATTCGAATAAAATCATATGGTAAAAGGGACATTTTCCGCAAACGACATAATATTAATGCCTGCAATCAATATACTTACTTTAATTTGACGACAAACAGATGACAAAAGGAACATTTCTGCAACTGATATAATATCGATGCCCTTAATCAGAAAACTTAATGTAATTGGAATACAATCATATGTCAAAGGGGACATTTTCCATACACTTAACATTAATTCCCGTAATCAATATACTTACTGTAATTTGACTATAAACAGATTGCAAAAAAGACATTTTCTCCAATCGATATAATAAACTGATGCCCACAATCAAACTGATGCCCACAATCAGGAAACTTAATGTTATTCGAATAAAATCATATGGCAAAAGGGACATTTTCCGCAATCCACATAATATCAATGCCAGTAATCAATATACTTACTGTAATTTGACTAAAAACAGATTGCAAAAGGGACATTTTCTGCAATCGATATAATATCGATGCCCGCAATAATGAAACTCAATATAATTTGAATACAATCATATGCCAAAAAGGATATTTTCCAGAATCGACATTAACGATGCCCGCTATCAGGAATTTGAATAAAATCATATGGCAAAAGCGCCATTTTACTCAATCTACATAATATCAATGCCCGGAATCAATGTACTTACTGTAATTTGACTTAAACAGATGGCAAAAGGGGCATTTTCTGCAATCGATATAATATTGATGACCACAATCAGGAAACTTAAGATGATTCGAATAATATCATATGGCAAAAGGGACATTTTCCACAATCTACATAATATCAATGCCCGTAATCAATATACTTACTGTAATTTGACTAAAACAGATTGCAAAAGGGACATTTTCTGCAATCGATTAATTTCGATGCCCTCAATCATGAAACTCAATATAATTTGAATACAATCATATGCCAAAAAGGACATTTTCCACAATCGACATTAACGATGCGCGCTATCAGGAATTTGAATAAATTCATATGGCAAAAGGGACATTTTCCGCAATCTACATAATATCAACGCCCGCAATCAATATACTTAATGTAATTTGACTAAAACACATGGCAAAAGGGACAGTTTCCGCAATTGATATAATATCGATCCCCGCAAGCAGGAAACTTAATGTAATTCGAATAAAATCATATGGCAAAAGGGACATTTTCCGCAATCGACATTATCTCAATGCCCGCAATCAATATACTTACTGTAATTTGACTAAAAACAGACTGCAAAAGGGGCATCTTTTGCAATCGACATAATATCGATGCCCGCAATCATAAAACTCAATATAATTTGAATAAAATCATATCGGAAAAGGGACATTTTCCACAATTGCAATAATAGCAATGCCTGCAATCAATATACTTGCTATAATTTGACTAAAAACAAATAGCAAAAAGGGACATTTTTTTAAACTGATATAATATCGATGCCCGCAATCATGAAACTCAATATAATTTGAAAGAAATCATATGCCAAAAAGGACAATTTCCGCAATCCATATAATATCGATCCCATAATCAGGAATTTGAATAAAACCATATAGCAAAATGGACATTTTTTGTAATCCACATAAGATCAATGCCTGCAATCAACAAACTTACTTTAATTTGACTAACAACAGATGGGAAAAGGGACATTTTCTGCAATCGACATAATACCGATGCCTGCAATCAGGAATTTGAAAAAATCATATCGCAAAGGAACAATTTCCGCCATCGACATATTATCAATGCCCGCAATCAAGAATTTGAATAAAATCATGTGGCTGAGGGACATTTTCCGCAATCGACACAATATCGATACCCGCAATCAGAAATTTGAATAAAATCATATGGCAAAGGGACATTTGCCGCAATCGAGATAATATCAATGCCCGCAAACAAAAAACTTACTGTAATTTGACTAAAAACAACTGGCATAAGGCACATTTTCTGCAATCGATATAATATCAATGCCCGCAGTCAGGAAACTTAATGCAATTTGAATAAAATCATATGGCAAAAAGGACATTTTCCGCAATCGATATAACATCAGTGCCCGCAATCAATATACTTACTGTAATTTGATTAATACCAGATGGCAAAAAGGACATTTTCTGGAATCAATATACTATTAATGCCCTCAATCAATATACTTACTGTAATTTGACTAAATACAAAGAGCAAAAAGGGACATTATTTGCAATTGATACAATATCGAAACCCACAATCATGAAACTCTATATAATTTGAATATAATCATATGCCAAAAAGAACATTTTCCGCAATCGATATAATATCTATGCCCGCAATCAGAAATTTCAAAAAATCATAAGGCATAAGGGACGTTTTCCGCAATTCATATAGTATCAATGCTTGCAATAAATATACTTACTGTAATTTGACTAAAAACAGATGGCAAAAGGGACATTTTCTGCAATCGACATAATATCGATGCCCGCAATCAGGAATTTGAATAAAATCATATGGCAAAGGGACATTTTCCGAAATCGACATAATATCGATGCCCGAAATCAGGAATTTGAATGAAATCATATGGCAAAAGGACATTTTCTGCAATCGACATAATATCAATGCCTGCGATCAATATGCTTACTGTAATTTGACTAAAAACAGATGGCAAAAGGGAAATTTTCTGCAAGCGATATAATATCGATGCCCGCAATCAGGAAACTTTATGTAATTCGAATATATTCATATTGCAAGAGGGACATTTTCCGCAATCGACATAATATCAATAAACTTACTGTAATTTGACTCAAAACAGATTGCAAAAGGGACATCTTTTGCAGTCGATATAATATTGATGCCCGCAATCATGAAACTCAATATAATTTGAATAAAATCATACGGCAAAAGGACATTTTCTGCAATCGACATAATATCAATGCCTGCAATCATGAAATTTAATTTCATTTGAATAAAACCATATGACACAAGGGACATTTTCTGCAATCGACATAATATGAATAAACTTACTGTAATTTGACTAAAAGGGACAATTTCTGCAATCGATATAATATTGATGCCCGCAACAAGAAACTTAAAGTAATTTGAATAAAATCATAAGGGACATTTTCCGGAATCGATTAAATATCAATCGCCGCAATTAATATGCTTACTGTAATCTGACTAAAACAGATCGCAAAAAAGACGTTTTCTGCAATTAACAAAATATCGATGCCCGCAATCAGGAATTAGAATAAAATAATATGGCAAAGACAAATTTTCCGCAATTGACATTTTATCAATGCCTGCAAACAATAAACTTACTGTAATTCGACAAAAAACAAATGGCAACAGGGACATTTTCGGCAATCGCAATAAAATCAATGCCTGCAATCAATATACTTACTATAATTTGACTAAAAATAAATAGCAAAAAGGGACATTTTTTAAAACTGATATAATATTGATACCCGCAATCATGAAACTCAATATAATTTGAAAGAAATCATATGCAAAAAAGGACATTTTCCGCAATCAATATAATATCGATTCCCGGAATCAGGAATTTGAATTAAATGATATAGCATAAGGGACATTTTTTGAAATCTACATAAGATCAATGCCTGCAATCAATAAACTTACTGTAATTTGACTAACAACAGATGGAGAAAGGGACATTTTCCGCAATCGACATAATATCGATGCCCGCAATCAAGAATTTGAATAAAATCAAATTGCAAAGGGACATTTTCCGCAATCTACATAATATCGATGCCCGCAATCAGGAATTCAAATAAAATCATATCGCAAAGGGACATTTCCCGCAATCGACATAATATCAATGCCTGCAAACTTACGGTAATTTGACTCAAAACAACAGGCATAAGGGACTTTTTCTGAAATCGATATAATATCGATGACCGCAATCGGGAAACTTAATGCTTAAAGTTATGACTAAAAACAGATGGCAAAAAGGACATTTTGTGCAATCGATATACTATCGATACCAGCAATCAGTAAACTTAATGTAATTCGAATAAAATCATATGGTAAAAGGGACATTTTCCGCATTCCGCAATAGTTTTTAAATACATTTTTCATCATGTATTTCAGAATGGTCTATTGTATATTTTTCAGTCGGGTTTTTTACCAGGACACTCTACGGTACACCAACTTATTGAATTATATCATGAAATTCTGCTTGCGTTGAATTCCGGGCAGCAAACATGTGTGACTTTTTGTGACATAAGCAAAGCGTTCGATATTGTGTTGATAAGAGGACTTCTTTTTCAAATTAGAACGGTATGGTATACAAGGGAAATTACTTTTATGGTTAAAAAGCTACTTAAGCATCAGACAACAAAAAGTTAGTATAAAAGACGGCGTGTCCTCGACGGGTGCATTGCTTGCTGGCGTTCCACAAGGATCAGTTTAAGGTCCCTTTTATTTTTGGCTTTTGTAAACGATATTGCAGATGATATGATTGGTTTGTGTAGATTATTTGCTGACGATACCTCAATTGACATATAGCTCATGACGAACGCACTTTGAGTGACATGACGAACATGGACTTAAATAAAATTGCCCAATGGTCAAATGACTGGCTTGTTAGACTAAACCCCGATAAAATAGATATCATGGTTTTCAGTACTCGGAACAGAAATTCTGACTTACGATTCAGCTTTGACAATACTGAAATAAGTCCCGTAGACTGTCATAAGTATTTAGGATTAATTTTTGGGTCAGATTGTAAATGGTCAAAACATATTGACACTTTAGTAGAAAAATCTTCAAAGCAACTCAATATTTTACGAAAATTAAAATATAAACTGAACCGAGAGTATTTGGAACGTATATGCTTTACCTTTATCCGACCAGTTGTTGAATACGCTTCTGAAGTTTGGGACAATTGTGGGCAATCAAATTCAGATAGATTGAGAAACTACAGCGTGAAGCAGCTAGAATTTTCACTGGGTTAACTTCATATTGTAGTATTGAGAGGGTTGAAAAAGAAACTGGATGGGAGACCTTAAAAAGTAGGAGGGAACGGAAAAGATAAGTCCTTTTTTACAAAATTGTTAATGGGCAATGTCCTGAATACCTTTCTGATTTATTACCCCCACTAGTTTCGGAAATAACAAACTACGAATTAAGAAACCGACAAAATTGCTCCACTCCTCAAGCACGTTTAACTATTTTCCAACAGTCCCTTTTTTCAGATTCCTTGAGACTGTGGAACCAATTGGACCTATCAATTCGAGAATCTCCCAATATGGATTTGTTCAAATTAAAATTAAAATTGAAGTACCGTTGTGTTGATAAACCACCTTCCTATTATTCTACTGGAAATCGACTCTTAAATATTTTACATACCCGTTTACGAAATAACTGTAGTGCTTTGAAACATGACATATACAGGTCAAATAGTATTGCTCATCAAACTTGTAATTGTGGAGCACCAAATGAAAATGCAGAAAATTTTGTCTGTCTTCCCCACAGTATAAAGAATCTCGAAATAAACTGTTACAAAACCTAAATAATATAAATTTTGAAATAAACACTAATACGTTATTATTTGGAGATTCCAATCTCAACTTAAAATCAAACATGCAGTTATTTTCACATGTTCAGACATATAACAAAGATACTGGACGATTTTGCGAGATTTGGGGATAGGTCACTTCAGTCCAGGGTTATTATTTATTTAATTATTATTATTTAACATTTATTTATTTACATAAATATTATTTATGCTTTCGACTCTTTTCGAATTGTTTTGCATTCAAATTAGACAGTCTTAACCTAAAATGCGTTTTTACTTAAAAATCGTATGTACTTTTCCAATTAATGAATTTTGAATATCCTATTAGACCACATGGCTAAAAGTAAGTGCGATTGGTTCTTTAATTTCTATGTATATCTCGGGATGTATTTGATTGTACGCTGCATGCTTAGCTGTGATTATTAATGATATTATGTATTTTCTATTATTGTAATGTCATACTTAGTACTATTATGTATATATTAGAGAAGACCTTGTTAAGTTGTACAACATGTGTCGAATCTATTTTTTATTTGACCATAAAATAAGTTTAAATTAATTAAGGGACATTTTCTGCAATCGACATAATATCATTAAACTTACTGTAATTTTACTAAAACAGATTGGAAAAGGGACATCTTTTGCAATCGATAAAATATCGATGCCCGCTATCAAGAAACTCAATATTATTTGGATAAAATCATATGGCAAAAGGACATATTCCGCAATCGATTTAATACCAATGCCTGTAATCATGAAATTTAATTTCATTTGAACAAAACCTTTTGGCAAAAGGGATATTTTCTGCAATCGACATAATATCAACAAACTTACTGTAATTTGACTAAAAGGGACAATTTCTGCAATCAATATAATATCGATGGTCGCAACAAGAAACTTAAAGTAATTTGAATAAAATCATATGGCACAATGGACAATTTCCGCAATCGATAAAATATCAATGGCTGCACTCAATATGCTTACTGTAATCTGACTAAAAACAGATCGCAAAAAAATTTTTTTTCTGCAATCGACATAATATTGATGCCCGCAATCAGGAATTAGAATAAAATCATATTTCATAGACACATTTTCCGCAATCGACATACTATCGATGCCCGCAAGCAAAAATTTTAATAAAATCATATGGCAAAGGGACATTTTCCACAATCGACATAATATCGATGCCCGCAATATGGAATTTAACTAAAAACAGATGGCAAAGGGTCATTTTCCGCAATCGACATAATATCGATTCCCACAATTAGCAATTTGAATAAAATCATATAGCAAAGGGACATTTGCCGCAACCGACATAATATCAATGCCCGCAAACAATAAACTTACTGTAATTTGACTAAAAACAGATGGTATAAGGGACATTTTCTGCCTTTGATATAATATCGATGCCCGCAATCAGGAAACTTAATCTAATTTGAATAAAATTATATGGCAAAAGGGACATTTTCCGCAATCGATATAATATCAATGCCCACGATCAATAAGCTACTTTATTTGAGTAAAACCAAAAGGGACATTTTCTGCAATCGATATACTTTCGATAACAGCAATCAGTAAACTTAATGTGCTTCGAATAAAATCTTATGGCAAAAGGGATTTTTTCCGCAATCGACATAATATCAATGCCCGCAATCAATATACTTACTGTAATTTGACGAAAAACAGATTGCAAAAGGGACATTTTCTGCAATCGATATAATATCGATGCCGCAATCATGAAACTCAATATGATTTGAATACAATCATATGCCAAAAAGAAACTTTCCGCAATCGACATAATATCGATGCCCGCAATCAGGAATTTAAATAAAATTATATGGCAAAGGGAAATTTTCCACAATCGACATAATATCGATGCCCGCAATCAGGAATATGAATAAAATCATATGGCAAAAGGGACATTTTCCGCAATCCACATAATATCAATGCCTGCAATCAATATACTTACAGTAATTTCACTAAAATCAGACGGGAAAAGGGACATTTTCTGCAATCGATTTAATATCGATACCGCAATCAGGAAACTAAATGTAATTTGAATAAAATCATAATGCAAAAGGGACATTTTCCGCAATAGACATAATATGAATGCCCGCAATCAATATACTTACTGTAATTTAACTTAAAACAGATGGCAAAAAGGACATTTTCTGCAGTCAATATAATATCAATGTCCGCAATCAGGAAACTTAAAGTAATTCAAATAAAATTATAAGGCAAAAGGTACAGTTTCAGCAACCGACGTAATAGCCATGCCTGCAATCAATATGCTAACTGTAATTTGACTAAAACAGATGGCAAAAAGGGGCATTTTGTGCAATCGATATAATATCGATGCCCGGAATCATGAAACTCAATATAATTTGAATATAATCATATGACAAAAAAGACATTTTCTGCAATCGACTTAATATCATAAACTTACTGTTATTTGTCAAAAAAACACATGGCAAATTTGACGTTTTCCGCAATCGACATAATATCAATGCCTACAATCAATATTCTTACTGTAATTTGACTAAAAACAGAATGCCAAAGGGGAAATTTTCTGCAATCGATATAATATCGATGCCCGCTATCATGAAACTCAATATAATTTGAATATAATCACATGGCAAAAGGGACATTTTCCGCAATCGATATAATATCAATGCCCGCGATCAATATGCTTTCTGTAATTTGACTAAAAACAGATGGCAAAAGTGACATTTTCTTCAATCGATATACTATCGACACCAGGAATCAGTAAACTTAATGTAATTCGAATAAAATCATATACCAAAAGGGACATTGTCCGCAATTGACATAATGTCAATGCTTTCAATCAATATTCTTACTGTTATTTGACTAAAAACATATAGCAAAAAGGGACATTATTTGCAATTGATACAATATCGATGCCCACAATCATGAAACTCAATATATTTTGAATACAATCATATGCCAAAAAGAACATTTTCCGCAATGGATATAATATAGATGCCCGCAATCAGGAATTTCAATAAAATCATAAGGCATAAGGGACGTTTTCCGCAATCCATATAATATCAATGCAATCAATATACTTACTGTAATTTGACTGAAAACAGATGGCAAAAGGGACATTTTCTGCAATCGACATAATATCGATGTCCGCAATCAGGAATTTAAATAAAAGCATAGGGCAAAGACATATTTTCCTTAATCTATATAATATGGATGCCCGCAATCAGAAAACTAAATGTAATTTGAATAAAAACAGATTGCAAGAGGGACATTTCATGCAGTCGATATAATATCGATGCCCGCAATCATGAAAGTCAATATAATTTGAATACAATCATATGCCAAAAAGGACAATTTCCGCAATCGATATAATATCGATTCCCGCAATCGGCAATTTGAATAAAATCATATAGCATAAGGGACATCTTCCGCAATCCATATAATATTAATGCCTGCAATCAAGATATTTACTGTAATTTGACTTAAACAGATGGGAAAAGGGACATTTTAAGCAATCGACATAATATCGGTGCCCGCAATCAAGAATTTGAATAAAATCATATGACAAACGGAGATTTTCCGCAATCGACATAATATCCACAATCGATTTTCACAATAAGCAATTTGAATAAAATCATATGGCAAAAGGACATTTGCCGCAACCGACATAATATCAATGCCCGGAAACAATAAACATACTGTAATTTG